>RPOG01001145.1:0-178784 GCA_008086565.1 Thalassoma bifasciatum
CTCCACCTCCTCCTCCTTCTGGGTGCTGCTTCCTTCCAGCAGAATCCTGGATCTCAACCCTGCGAGCATGGCGTGCCGTGCGCTCACACAGCTGACCTGGCTGTCAGGCGAGGTGTGACATGATGTAATGCTGATAACAGTGACCAGTCTGATGATGGAGATGAAGCTGAAATACGGGAGCGAATGCGATCCCATCTGGAGAGAAATGCTGATTAGAAGAGCGTCCAGTTTTCATGTAATCCATCCTGACACATGAACTTTGTTTGTGATTACTGCGCTCACGTCAGCATGTACTGAACAGCGGTGCTGCTGACATTTAAAGGATGTGGTTATAATGCAGCTGACAGGTGCCACCGCAGACTTATTTTTCTATTTATCTAAAATCACCATCTTAAAAAAGTACGAGGCTAAAGTGGAGGTCAGGAAACAGTGGTTTGAAAGTGAAACCTCGTCAGAGATCACTTTCAGGCCACTATTCCTGCTCCCAGCTGCTTTTCGGTCTCACTCAGAAAATTCCCACCTAGACCAGAAAGTCCAACAAGTTCAATCATGAAAGGAAACTTTTCTGTCTCAGGTTTTCGTAACATCTGTCCCAGAGTGAAAATTTGACCACAAATCACCCTGTAAACTGTTTTACTGTTTCACAGTTTTTTGCCCTAACATTTTGAGTATTTTCTCCGGACTCAAACAAAGGACTGAATGAGCTTATTTTCACATTTGGTGGGTCAGTAATTACTCTGGAAACCCAAGAATATGAACAAAATCAATCAAGACCGAGCATAAAATGATATTTCCCCTTTAAATAAGAATCTCTGATATACTGGTTATATCAATGCGTCTGCTATTTTTCTTTTTTCCCGTCTGTATATGTGTTGTTATTATGTTTGTGGGAAAATGGGCCCCCTGTTAAAAGCTTTGAATGGCTTCTTTGGGGTCACCCTTTCTGCACATCCATCCCCTGAGAAACCTATTGTACATATGTAAATGTATACAGTTATGCCTAAAAGCAGATTTTTTTTTCTGATTTTTTGGCCTTTTCTCAGAAAATATGAACGAAAACACAAGAACTTGTCTGTAACTTATGGTTAGAGGTTGGGTTTATTATTTACAAACAACTGTTTACTCTTTTTAAATCATAATGACAACAGAACCTTCAAAAATGACCATGTTCATTTTTTATACACACACACACTGATTACAAGCAAATAGATCACAGGTGAGGATGGTTACCTTTAGTAGACATTCAAACATATTTGTGTTAACTTTTGTGCATTTATCAGGACAAAACCATGAGAGTTGTGTAAACTTCTTAACAGGGTCATTTTGAAGTTTCTATTGACATTATGATTTAAAAAGAGTAAACACAGTTGTTTGTCAATAAATGTCTTCACCCAACCTCCAACCATGAGTGATAGAAAGGATTTTGTGTTATCATTCACATTTTCTGAGAAAAGGACAAAAAATCAGAACATTCTGCTTTGGAGGGGTGTAAACTTTTGGGCACAACTGTAAATGAAAATGTATGTGTATTGGTGTTAGTTACTGTTGATGTGGGTGAATAAACTAAACTAAACTAGACTAAACTAATAGTGGGTGATAAATGTATGGTAATGTGAAATATAATCCTGACAGGGTGAGACAAGAACTTGATGCAAAGCTTGCTAACCCTGAAGGGGATCTAACCATTTTTAATGACAACACAATATGATGACGTCATGAAGTATGGATCCTCAGTCTAGAGCCAGGAATGTGAGGAGAAAAAAAACACTCCTAAAACAACGCCTGAATGTCGAAACCCGGTCACATGGTCCTCCAAAACAATCCATGCTCAGAGGGGATATCATGTGACAGACAGGTGTATTAAGAAAACTAAAATACAGGTGAGTCAGGAGGGCATGGGAGTGCACACCTTACAGCAGCACACCTTAAGAGGTGCGTCCTGGTATGTAATCCATGTTTTCCAGGAGCGTGCTGAAAGAAGCGGCGTCTTCAACCAAAACGTGTCTGTTGATTTAGTCTAAATCACTTTAAACTGTGAAAAGTTTACCTCCTGTTGTTAATCAGCATTAATGGCTGTAAATAGTGAGGACAGTACAGGGTGAAAATGACGCCCAGTGTTGAAGGATAATGAATAGGTCAATGGAAGAGTCATGGGGGAAATTGGTTATGATGTAGGAGTCTCGTTAGTAGCAGAGAGATGTCACCGTGAGTCAGCAGCAGCACACCCTGTGCTCTCTCCATGAAGCCGTCATCGTTTCTGCCTGTAGGCTACAAAAGTTCAGTCTCATGTGAAACTAAACTTCACACACGCGTGCTTCTTTATTTAAACAGGACGTGTTTGTTCAACACTCTCACTTTTCCTGCAATGTTTCACCTTCGAATAACCAAGAGTGACAGGTTCAAACATGTTCCTGAATATTTCACAGTTTATTTCTGATATAAACCCCTGACAACTGTTTGGATCTAACTTTGACAGCTTCGTAACTCTTCTTGCTGTGAATTTATTCTTCGGTGGCTGCTCCGTTATATTCCTCTGAAAATTGTTATGCAGTGTGCACAGCAACTTATGTCGATATACCTTCACAGATGTTAAAGGAAACACTTCAAATGTATCAGTGTAGGAGCTGGAACAGGCTGCATGTTGTGTCTGTTTTGGTGCCAGAATAAACAAAAGTGCTGAAGGGAAAATTAAAGTCCCAATTCCATAAGAAGAAACTGCAGTTGCTTCACATTGGTGCACTGACATTGACAGTTGTTGTATTTTGTGCTTCATAATGCACCACACATTTTCAATGGGAGACAGGTCTGGACTGCAGGGAGGCCATTCTAGTAGCTGCACTCTTTTACTATGAACCCACACTGTTGTAACAGTTTCAGAATGTGCCTTGGTTTCATTGTCTTGCCGAAATAATCAGAGACGTCCTTGAAAAAGACAAAGTGTCTTGGATGGCAGCATGTGTTGCTCCAAAACCTGTTTGTACCTTTCAGCATTAGTGCTGCCTTCACAGATACTGTGACAGTTACCCATGATGCCATGGGCACTAACACATCCTCATACCATCATAGATACTGTTGTTGATATCTGACTTTGTCTTTGCATGGTAGAGTTTGAACTGTCACTTGTAGATGTAGTGATGAACTGGGTTAACTGACAATGGTTTTCTGAGCCCACGTGCTAATATCCTTTACACAATGATGTAGGTTTTTAATGCAGCGCCGCATGAGGGGTCAAAGGTCACAGCCATTCAATGTTGGTTCTGAGCAGAGATTTCTCCAGATTCGCTGAATCTTTTGACGATATTATGGACTGTAGATGATAAAATCCATCAATTCCTGCAGTTGAAAGTTGAGAAACACTGTTCTAAAACTGTTGGACTATTTGCTCACCCAGGTGTTGACAAAGTGATGAACCTGGCCCCGTCCTTGCTGTTTCTAATCAACCTGCTCATAGGTGTTTTTTCTGCATTCTTCAACTTTTCCAGTCTTTTGTTTCTCCTGTCCCAGCTTTTGAGGAACATGTTGCAGGCATCAAATTCATCACTGAGTGAACATTTGCAGAAAAACAATAAAGTGTATCATTTTGAACAATAAATACAGTATATTGCATATTGCAGAAAACCCTGTCTTTAAGTTGATGGTACATTATGGGTCTTTGTTTAAAAGAAAAAGTACCAAACTCATACTGGAACCACATGGTGGGCTGCAGGTTTGTAACTTGTTGTGCAACAACTTCTCAAGTTTATTTCATGCCAGAGACCTTTGGAGCATGTCGTCCTCTTCTCCCACTTCCACATCTTTTCCTTTTCTTTCCTGTGAAAACTAAGAAAGCACAAAAATATGCTGACAAAACACTTTCCCGTTGTGGCTTTTCACGACATTCTCCGAACCCTTTACATAATCCACCTCCACCTCTTCACACTTTTACAGATATAAATCCACACCTCTTCCCACCAGTCGTGAATGCAAATCTCCTCGAACAATAACATCCGATAAAAACATCATGTGACGGTCACACACACACCTTCAGATTTCAATGCCAGTCCCTTTCAGTGCTGTATCTGACACGTGCAGGTACAAAACTTCCCTCCTGAGGCCTGCGGATGACTCAACGCTCGACTCCAGCTGAGGGTATTGTTATCCCAGCCTCCTCATGGAGCAGGTTTGCTACCACCACTGCTTTGATACCTCCCACGAGGCCTTCGGGGAGGAGACCTTTAGAGAAAGTTTGGAGAGATGACGGCTAAGGTGTTATTTTCAGCCCGCTGCTTGCGTATGGAGGTGTATCATCGTGTGAAGCAGTTGGTGGTGCTGGCTGGATGGAGAAAAAGAGGAGGGTTACTTCACAGATGCAGCTTTCTTAAGGACTAATGGTGGAGTTATCTGGCTCTGAAAGTAAGATGGTAAATGTATGCGCATAAGGAGAGGTGAATAATAACGTGTGTGTGTCCATATGTTAGAAAACGTGTGTGAAGGATGAAATGCTCTGAGGTGTGAGTGTGTGTCATTAACTGCGCACATGTGAGAGTGAGTCCTGCTTCTCTAAACGTCAATTCGTGACCTGCATCAGTCTTTGAGAGGTTTACGGATGACGCACATCAAAACAGGCTGCTTAGACGTGGAGGAGCCTCGGTGGCGTCTCCAGATATGATTACTGTGAAACTAATGCTCAGGTTATCTTCATGACAGTAAAGACACAATGGACGACACACTTATTCTAATTACCACCTTTCAATCTGAATATTAATAATCTAAACATTTTGGACCCAGAGTCACTTACCTCACTTTCTCCAAAAATTCTCTTTCAAGAACCAAAAGGATCCTGTGACCCATTGTTTGAAGGTCTCAAGTTTACAGGGACACTCTTTAAACTGTAACACCGGGAGCTGACAGAGACACATTCACACTTTCAGACTCAAAGAAGACCATTGTTTAGGGCAGACTGGTATAAAGTACTTGAAAGGACAATATATATATATATATATATATATATATATGTATTTTCCACGGTACAATTCCAGTCCTACCCTACTCTACTCGACTGTACTTGGTTTGGTTACTTTTTCCACAAGCCAGACTACAAACTCACGGTGGGCGTGGATCTTATAACACAGCTGCGCTAAAGTGCTGCGCAGAAGTGCGTGCATGTCATCTATAACGCGAAACAAACATAATTTTGTACTAACATATGTGCCACCGTGGTCTTTAAAGGAAAAAAAAGCTTTTAGAAGATCTCATTAAAGTATACAGCGGCTCAATGTCGGGCGTCATGACAACGGAGGTTAATAGCCATGTGCTGCTGCACGCGGAGGAAAGTAAAGGAGCTGCTTCCTGACATCAACTCTTCCCTGGATCCAATGAGATCGCTTTAATTTTTGATTTTTGGGCCTGATATACCAGAGATTTTTTGTTGATCAATCATTCTTCTTTGAACTGGTTTTCCTTTTTGGTTCTCTGTGGATTAATGGACTGATTGGTGCATAAAGACTCTCGTGGCAGACAGATCGCTCCGAACGAACTTTGATTTAATCGAAAAGATTCTTTAAACCAAACTATCTTTGCTGTTAACTTCTTTTTGGTTTAAAAAGGACTTTTAACTTATTTAGGAATCATGAAGGTGTATTTTAGGGCTGTATTTTGTGTTCATTCAGTCTGGTCCTGTGCCGTCAGGTTTAAATGTCATTAAAAACCCGTCGCTAACTTAATCGTTTGCCTCTTGTAAGTGATTTGTACAGAGTCAGAGAGTGAAGCTTCAGAGACGATATTCTCTGACCAATGAGTGGCCGGTAGTCCATCAACGTCACCTTTTAGTATCAGCTTAGCTCGCTTAGAACCAGGGTAGAGCAGGTATGAAGATCTGGCGTCTGACACGTAGTACAGCACCTGTGGAAACGCAACACAAACCAAGTAGAGTCGAGTAGAGTAGGGCTAAGACGGGTCAGTGGAAAAGGGCCAATAGACTGTTTAAAAGGGAGAGAGACAGCAGCAGTAGATCTGTCTTCAGCGGTGCCTTTCATCCATTAGGTCCAGTTCCTCAAGTAGTCCCAAGTTCCTGGGGAGATTTCCTGCAGTTTGAACACACCCTTAACTTTCAACTTGCAACATCTTTGTTACTTTAACTGTCAAAGGAGGCGAGCTTTGGCTTCCTTCTCACTTTCTTTGCTTCATCTTAAACAGATTTCTGTTAGCAGGGTTCCTGCAAGTTTCAGCAAGTCAAATTTGTCACTCAATGAGATTTATTCAAGTTTACTTTTTGTCTGTTTATTGGATATAAAGTGATCCTCAGTGCTCTCTGGTTCAATAAATGTAAGTAAAAGTCTAAACAATGACCCAGGATGCCGATAAAATTTAAATCAGCAGCTTGTAAGACAGTATTCTTCTTTACATCTTTTTCTCGAAAAGTCCTGAGAAAAAAATTAAGTCAATAAAACATGGACAAATCCTGCCTTGACAAATTTAAGACCCCTGAGTAATTTATTTAAAACTAGAATACAATTTTTAAATGAATTTAAGACTTTTTAAGGCCTTAATTTTAAATACATGTTGTTAAAAAACATGAAATTGGATAAAACATGTAGAAACAATGACAAACATCATGTAGAAACATACAGACTGTGCATAAAGAAACACTTTACAAAAAGGTTCCTGCTCAGCCTGAGATTGAGACCAGGAGCCTTCTTCTTGTGAGGTAACAGCACTAACCACTTCACTGCTCTGTCTCAGTTTCAAAGCCCTTCTCTCTCAAAACAAAGAACAGAAAAACAACAGCATCCAACTTGATGATGAGACAGTGAGCATCTTTTTTTGGTGAAGTAGCCTTTTGTGTTTCCAAACAGCAGATTAGTCACCGCTGTAAGCGATGACACCGACGAACAAAAACCTTTCACACTCTTTGGGAATAAAGACTTGGGTTTCTCGCTCCGTCTGATGCCGAAATGTTTCCTGTGATTGCTAAAAGAGTTGTGTTGTAATAACTGCCAGGCCTCTTTTCATGGCACCGTGTACGTCACGGAGACACACACACACACACACACAGGACGACGACACACACAGGCAATGACACGCTGGTTATGCAATTTCATGCTGTTGTAAATGGCTGGTAAAGTAATTTCATGGGATGTGCTGTCAACACAAAAACATGATGAAACGTAACCACAGAGCAAACACAACATACGATACAGTGTGGGAAGAATAAATCAAAGAATAAAAATTCAACAACTTAAAAAACTTAATAATGTAACAACAAAGCTTTTATATGTGTTACAAACTACATTTAGTTGGTCAAAACTTCAAACCTGATGTAATTTTTTCATCCACTGAAGCTTAACTTAAAGTTACATAAAACATCAAATCAATTGATAAAATTTTGAGAGGCATTTCATCTTTGCCTGTTGACAATGTGGCAAAATCTTATGCCAGTCTTTCGCCGAGGATGGATATGTGCTCAGGGGGGAGGCAAAGGGGACGTTATTAACGACACAGACACGTCTCAGAGTACTGGGCTGTGAGGGGTGCGAAATATAGCTGGCTACTCAAATACAGTAAAAACACAGGTGGCAAAGTCTGATCGTTGTCTTGTTTCAGTCTCCAAATAAATTGATAACCTTGTAGTTTTGCAGTTGTCTTATACAAAAAAAGAGCAGTGTGCAAATTAAGATCTGCTCTCCAAAAGAAATGCACACCTTGGCAAGAGTCACATAACAGTGAGTTGCAAGTGCTCATGGGAAACTGAGGGCCTGATCTACTAAGATCCCAAATACCCAGCACTAAGTTGCATGGAAAGGTGCTAAAAGTGGGTGTGTTGCAGGTGATCTAATAAGATAGCGTGCAGTTGATAACAGGAGCAGACTGCCCTGTTTAAATGGGGATTTAGTGTCTGCTATCTTCTGTCTCCATGGAGAGTTTGAGAAAACAGAGTGGCCGTAAATGAAAACAGATATTTGAAGCTATGGAGTTGGAGAAAAAAAGAGACACAGTCAAAAGCATATATGGGTAACCCTTCTGCGCTGGATATTAGTTGCACAGCAGAAATCAGCCAGCCTTCTGTGTTCTTGTGGAAAAAATGACAGTTCAGGGCTTGAGATTTATTTTAATTTTGGACTCAATCACGAGGACATAACTGATTTGATTGTACACCCGTCATCATTACATTGTCTCAGACACTCAAATAGGATGTTTAAGTTTTTTAATCTTTTTTGGTGCAAGGGATATACCTGTAAAGTAACAGAGCCCCCAAACCCCCCACCCAATGTGTACACCACTGGTCCCTCCCGTTCTTTTAAGTAACATGTTTTTCTTTTGATACCAATAAAATAATTTTGAACTACATTTTTTCCACAAACTTATTGATGTTAGTAACTGGGTCATAGAACAGAGGGATAACGCCACTGAGTAGCTCAGACTCACTCCAGGTCTTTTAACACCATTTATAAGCAGCAATAAAATCTGCAAAAGTCTCAGGGGCAAGCTATTAACTGGCTGAGTCGTGCCGCCTGGTTCGCCTTCAGCTCAAGGTTCCTTTCCTGTATTATATTCCTGCCCTCTCAACTCAGTATCCTGCTCTGTTCTCTGTCCAATCCCCTGCAAATAAAGGTGTAAAAGCCCTAAAATCTGCAAAACTTTCATTGGCATTTTATTGCATTACATTTAAAGAGGTAGAAATTTCACATTCATATTTCAAACAGAAAGTAAAGAGGTGAACTTTGAACCTCCTGTCCCAGTTTTTTGATAGAGTCTGAGTTATCAGATGCTTTAATCTCCTCGACTTATTTGAACTTTGACCTCTCTCCAAACTGAGTCAACCTCTTTTTCATTTAGGGGGTTAAAGGTCACAGTTAAGGATCACCTTTAACAATAAAAAGTATGTTCATGATTTTAAAAAACTGAGTTTAAGGTGTGAACCTCTGCCACTGATGTCAACCTGTCGCCTCCTTCCATCAGCACAACCAGACGACTGCGACCTCTTCCCCCGTCTGCTCCTTTATGTTTGACGCAGACATTGATGACATCACCGGGGCACCTGCCTGCTAGCGTCACGCCGTATACGACCAGTGTGTCATCGGGTAAACACAACAAGTGTGAGACTTAGATGCTTTGTGGAGACACAAGCCTCCTGAGAACAGGTTTTGGCAGAATATCGACTTCAGACGGCGCAACACAAATGCTTTGGTGTTTGCTTCTGTGTGTGTGTGTGTGTGTGTGTGTGTGCAGAAGTCTAGGAGGCACACAACACCAAACTATTTTTACACTGATGATGATGATGATGTAACAGAAAAATGCACCAAGTTTATTTACTTTGCATGACAGAAAAAACAAACATTAATATCTTTCACGTCGAATCAAAGGTTTTTAAATGTGTAACTGGGGAAATGAAGCATTTCATAACGGGCTGAGGTGTTTCTTTACAAAAGCAGAATTAGTTAACAGAAAAATAAAGGGATGCACACACAATGACGAAGAAAAGAATAGTGAAATAGAGTGGAATAAGAAAAGACGGAGAGGGGGAATCAAGAGAGTGAAAAACCAAAGAGAAAAGAGCAAAGCAGCAAACACAAAGGAGCTTTAATATATAATCAAGTGGTGACTCATACACTTTTGTCAGGGCACACACACACACACACATGGAGTCACACACGGATCAAAACACTGAGCTTCGACTGCCTTTCTAACCTCATTCTCTTCAAACAGCAGATAAGGGAGGCAGGCCTCTGGGGACTCAGATGGCAGAGTGACCCAGCATCCCTCCTTTCCTCCTGATGTAACAGGAAGTGACCCACTCAGCTGACCCTCCGAAATCACAGCCTGCCGTCAAGATCACCCCATGGGCTGAGAACCCCACTTCCACTAATCACATCCTCCTTTCTCTTTGGGTTCTTTTTACGTTTAAGCAAAGACGAGGCTGCTTATGAAACCCTTCACTCATTGTCCTGTTTGACCTTCTGTGTGATTCATTTCATCAAGAGATGAGTCTCAGATAAACCGCACCAATCAGCCCTGTGCTTGAAAAAGGGGGTGTGATTTACAAGACGACCACAAGGGGGCGCTGATTCTTACAGCTAACATCTTTAAATGAATGTTTTATCATGATATGAAAATGTGAGAGTTCAAAAAATGATAGAGGACACACACAACAAGGTAAGCATTATGAAACTGAGCAGAAAAGACAAAATGTGTGTCCAAAATTGTTGCTAATAGTTCCTGAAAATAAAATCCTGATCCTGATCCTGCCATCAAAAACATCCTGACATATTTTCTCCACATTGCCCCCTAATGGAGAACATTTTCCTCACTGATGTTAACGCAGCACTTAACACTGCAGAAAACTGACCACTTATCATCTGGTATCAAGAAACAACTGAGGGATAAACAAGCTTTGATTTCATTAGTCTGTAATGATGACATAAGTATGTTAAAGAAGAGAGATTTAGAAATATGTAGTTCACTATTAGTGCATTCACATGTCAATAAATTTGTCACCACAGTACATCCTCATGGCCTTATCAAACAAACTGGATGATGAACTTTCTATAGAAAAATAAGCCAGATTACGTATCCACCTGCTATTCAGCTGAAAAGATTCTTCTTCTCATATTCAAGGCTCTCCATAATTTGTGTTACATGAGAGACAAACAATCAGACTGTAATAAACAAACTCTACCTGTAATAGAAAACACAACAGTGCCACCATGTGGCTCATTACAGCTACTACCTTAAAGTTACAAATAGATGGGCAGTTGTAGACATTAAATAAAAGACTAACTAAAAGCAATAGCTGAACTGAGGAAAACTACTGGTAAAATGAAATGTAAAAATGATAAATTGAGCTCTGTTAGGGTTAGGGTAGCTGGACTGAGTGATCTTTAGGAAGACTTTTAAGAAGACAACTATTGTGGATCCCTGCAATAATTTTGTGTCCACTCGCAGAAAATGACCTGATAGCTCTGAATGACTAGAAGAGAAAAAAGTGTTGCAAGGGAATGCAAAAGTATTAGGGGTTCATGAAAAAAAGTTTTCCTTGAAAGCTCTAGACCCTCTGTACTCTTACGTTCTATTGCAATAATACTTTTTCATCAGGTCCTTCTGAGCCATTGGGTTGTTTTTTGAAAAGGTCAACAAAACTATTGCATGGAGCCCCAATGGTTGTCTTCCTAAAAAAAACAAACAAAAAAACATTATCTGGGACCCTAGCCCCAATGCTAAAGCACTTTGAAGGAATGTATTAAATGTGTTCCTTAAAGTCTTCCCAAAAAAAAAAAAAAAAAATTGCTGTGACCCTGTAGAGTATCAAGCGTATGTAAAAAGTTAATAATAATATTAATAATAATAATAATAATAATAATAATAATAATAATAAACAGTGTAAAGGATTTAAAGTTTTATATCTCATGGTAAAATCAAATCTGGAAGCAGGGATAGGGAGTAAATGCTTTTTTCCTGTGTTTAATGAAGTTAAAATTAATATATTGAGATTTGCATTGCATTTATTAAACTTGCAATCAGGTCAACAAACAAAACAAACAAACAAACAAACAAAAACACATACTTTACAGATACTTCTAATGTGCTTTTGTATATTTTATTCTCTTGGGGCTGAAATGGCACTGATTCTGTGGAAAACAAACGGTACATCTCCCAGCATTAGACCCTGAAAATGGCTTAAAACGTGGTGTGAATTTATCAGTCATTTTAAAAAAACAAATTCTGAGCATCAATTGTATGTTTCCACATAATTTGAAAAAAAAAAAAACTACTTAGTGTAGGTATTGATATTGGTCTTATTTTAAGCTACTTTAAATTTCTCGAAGAGGGAATGAGTATAGTTTTACCAGTGAATTGTTCTGTGAAGTTTCATAGTCAATGACGTCAACGAAGAGCTTTTATTTTGAAGGAAAGGATCCAGATGACGGAGGAGAACAAACCGGAAGTGTATAGTTGTCAGTTTGGTAACTGTAGTTTCCGGAGCTTCTGTGTGAAAACTACAAACCTGGACTGTTGTGAGGGTTTACAGCAGCATGGATCCTCCAGACACAGAGGGACCAGATGACGCTGGTCCAAGCCCAGAAGAGAAACCCAAACTGGAGCTTTCAGCGGCGATGAGGGCGAAGATCGAGAGGAACCGGCAGCGGGCGCTGATGCTCCGACAGGCCCGACTGGCGAACCGGCCTTTGTCCGCGGTGGAGGGGGCGACAGCGGCCAAAGTGTCCAAAACCATCGACTCTGGAGCCGGGTTCTTCATCGATGAAGAGGAGGGAGGAGAGGAAGAGCAGAAAACCCTGAAAATAGTCCATCAGCCTGGTGTGTATTTGTTTTATTTCCCCCTGAGTGTTTATGTATGTAAACTTTTATTAAGCCTGTGTTTATCTCCTGTTTGCAGCTCCAGTTCTTGAACCAGACTATTTAGTTTGTGATGAGTGTGAAAAACCCTTCATGGACTCTTATCTCAGCAACAGCTTCGACCTGTGTGTCTGTGATAAGTGCAGGTGAGCTGCATTACCTGATGAATACATCATTCATTTGTTTACTGTCACAATCAACAGCAATAAAAATCATGAATGATTTTGTGCAATTAGTTTCCAAAACAAAAAGATAATGTATATATCAGCTTGCACAAAACATTTACTTTTAAAAGAATAGTCTCTGTAGTTAAAAAAGGATTTGATTATGAAGCCAAGGCTTATTTCTGCTCATCCTGTGATAACCAATAATTTCATCAATACAAAGAGTGGGGGGACTGATATTAATTACACTAATAACTTAAACTAATAAAACTAAAACTGATAAAGAATATCAATAAATCTTAAGAATAATTTTGTGAGATTTGTTACCAAAACAAAAAGGAACAAAAGGAAAATAACCAAAATTTCAGTAATACTTAAAGGGGGGAAAAAAAAACTAATATCAATAAAACTAGTAAAACTCCTAACTTATATTAATAAATCAATAATGCTTTTTTGCCATTAGTTTCCAAAACAAAAAGGAACAAAAAGTTATATAAATGCTTGCACAAAACATTTTCTTTCAAAAAAATACAGTCTCTGTAACCAAAAAAGGAATAGATTATCAAGCCAAGGCTTATTTTTGCTGATATCCTGTACAATCCTTTTGATAACTAAGAATTTCAGCGATAGAAAAAAGGGGAAAACCCTTATAAATTACTCTACATTGTTATCATTCTTACTCATTTTACCTCTAAGACATTTTACATTGTAATCCTTTGTTATTTTATCTTTCAACATTATTGTGAAACTCAACAAACATCTACACCATTTCAAGTCTGTTCCATAATTTAACTTCCAAAAATGAAACATCTATTTTTAACAAAAGTTATGATATTACTTATTTCAAAGATACCCAGCCCCTTTACAAATAGTTTCTCTCTTAATTAAGAAGAAATGAATACAGGTGGGAAGACTTTTATTCTCTACTTGAAACAGTATTACTAATGTTTTTAACCTCTTAAGACTCTGTGTCTACATATGTGGATGTTAGATTTCCACCCCTCAGACTCATTATACTTAATTTTTTAAAACTTTGCTCTCTTGGCCACATTTAGGGGAACTTCCAAAAATGTTTTCAAAAAGTAAATATGGGAATTTTGGAACCCTGAATGAAACTTTTGAGAAAAAGAACCAAAGGATCACAATGATTTGAATGATCATTTTGCTCCTTTTCATCAGAGACAATGAGGAGAAACATAGGCTGATCTCCAGGACTGAGGCCAAGCAGCAGTACCTCCTACAGAACTGTGACCTGGACAAGAGAGAGCCTCCACTCAGGTTCATTCTGAAGAAAAACCCACACAACCCGACCTGGGGAGACATGAAACTTTACCTCAAACTACAGGTATGATCTGGAGAATTCTCAAATGTTCATGGACAAAGCAACTTCCCATTGTAGAGTCTGTGCATGTTTTTATGTGTGTGTAGGTGGTGAAGAGATGTATGGAGGTGTGGGGCTCAGAGGAGGCTCTGGAGGAGGCCAAAGAGACCAGGGAGGAGAACAGAGAGGTGCAGAAACAAAAACGCTTCAACAAGAAGGTCAAAGGTGAGTTTCAGAGCCGGTTTCATCACGTAAACATTAACACCTGGCTTTTTCTGTCTTATAATGTGTGAGCGTGTTTTGTGTTTCAGAGCTACGCAAGGCCGTGAGGAGCACCACGTGGACCAAAAACACCAGCGCTCACCAGCATCAGTACGGACCAGAGGAGGTCGTTGACGCCGAGGAGGATCTGTATAAAAAAACCTGCACCACCTGTGGACATGAACTCTCGTATGAGAAGATGTAAACATAAACTGACTCCGTTACAAGACATTTGGTGCTTTAACTGGAACCACAACTTTTTCTACTGGTATTTATTTTTCTATCTCAAAAATAAAACACATCACAGGGGCCAAACCCACTCTTACCCACTCTTACCCACTCAACGCAGCTGTTATTGACATTAACATGTCTATATATTTTTAGCATTAACTCTCTACACTGTTTCTCTGCTCCACTGCTTTTTGCATCACTTCCTGTTTTTACATATTTGCCCTCTTGGTTGGGCCAAATATCAACATCTCATCAATCATTCCTGGATTTTCTAATGAACCATGAAATGTGTCCGTCAGTATATTTCAGTATCCATTGTCAGTGTTAAGCACTTTCTCAGACAGTAAACCGGCTGATATTCTTTCTTCATCTCTCACACTTAAACTTCATGAGATTTGAGTTGATGCAGAACCTCAAGACTGCAAAAAAACTTTTGTTTTCTCAGGACAAAAAAGAAAAAGATTCTTTGGCACAGTTGATGGAGTCCTTAAAGGCAGAGCTCTTGTGTCTGTATTTTGCTTTGAAAAAAAGCTGAATCATTCATTTTTCATGTGCATACTTTTCATTTTGTTGCCATCTTTTGAATAATGTCTTAATAAAAAGGACTCAAGACATTAAAGTTGATGAATTGTTGTGATATTTTATGGACGTTTAATTTCAGTTTTTGCCCTCACAGATAATGTGATAATACATGTTGTGATTTGATTAAACACACTGCAAAAACTCTAAGTCTTATTAAGTACATTCTTCTAATTTTTCAATTTAAGACACATTTACATACAGGGACCCATTTCAGTCAGATATTGGAACTTTTTTCTCCAAAGATCATCTATAAAATCTCAAGAGAAACAGTTTTGAAAACATCTTGGTTTAAACCATTTCTCAGATGAATCAAGCTTCTATAACTTGCTGAGTTGTATAATATACAATGTTTCTTTAATATTATTAAAGAAACATCATCTTGTTTCAAGAAATAGACTCAGCTTGAATCAAGAAAACAATGCTTTGGTTTAATCTGCAGGTCAATATCTCACACATTACAATATGATAACTTATCTGAAGCACAGTTTCTGTTTTGTGGAAAGTATTTAAGTATTAAATGTCTTCAATCCAGACGAGTATTATTACTGTAAATCTGAAATTATGTAACTTACATTAAATAGAGTATAAATATGCAAATAAAGAAAAGGTTTAAGATGGACAAACAAATGAATTAAGTGTGAATTATTATACCCATATACTCATTCTAACAAAAGACATAAAAAGCATTCAATCATTGTTTTGTTGATTGTGCATTTTGAAACTCTCGGAAAATGATTTGATTTCTGTCTTTCTAAAGCTGTAAAGAGACAAATTTATCTTATATTTCCTAAAAAAAAAAAAAAAAAATCAAACCCAAACACAATCAGAACAATCAATATACTTAACTTGAGCTCAAAAACCATAATGGCATTTAATTTTAGATACAATTTTGTCTGAATAAGACTTTTTTTGCAGTGCCTCTTTCTTAGATGAAATTATTTTCAGCACCCCCTACTCTCTGCTGGTAATAGCCAGATGCTTTAAAATGAACACATGCTCCAATTTGTGTTTCCCTTGCAAACATGCAAGGGCCTCATTGATTAGAAATACTGTCACAAATTATTTGTACACAAATTTAGCTTCACTTTGGGACATTTTGCAAAAAATAGCAAAAATATATTCAAAGTTATTGCTGAATAACACATATTTTTCCTTTGTTGATTGAAAGAAAATAACTGCCTCTGTGCAATAACTTTTTCCTCGCCAGGAAACATCAACTTACTAACAAACAGAACATTGTCACTTTCATGGCTGAAATATTACAAGTGACAGATGTTATCCACTGAAACATGTACGTTTCAAGTTGTAATTGTGTGAGAAATCATAATACATTACGAAACAAAAAGAACTCAACATTCAAACTGATCATTCCTGAGTAAAAACTACATGGAAGTCAAGTTCTCAGTGAAAATATCTTCATCTCTGAGCTGGCCCTTTAAGGTCGTTGTTAAACCAGATCCACAGCCCGACAGTTGAGACTGCTGTAAACTCCAGCCGTCTCCAGCTTGAACATAACATCACAGTTCAAATCATTCTGTCCTGACACGTCCACAGACACGATATCAAACATCTCATACGGAGGAATCAGGACCTCGTCCTCGTCTGAGTCAAACTCTGAGTAAGACTTCAGGTAGGCCCCGAAACATGTGTGGATCTCAAAACAAGTCCTGCGCCCAAACTGCTGCAGGTCTTTGTTCAGGGAGCTGGAGGCGAAGGAGCCGAAGCGAATGGTTTGTCCGGCTTCTCCGCTGAAGAGCAGCTTGCTCCTCCTGTAGCTGGTGAAGCAGCTCCTCTGGTTGACCTTCAGGCGCTGGATGGCGTCTGACAGCAGGAAGTGAAGCGCGTGGAACTGAAACGACGTCCTATAAGAAGCTTTACCTTTACGAACGGCTCGGTTCAAGTCGTCGTAGGACCCGGCTGTGTAGGCGCACAGGGCCCTGAAGTGATCCCAGGACAGCAGGTCGTACGGGTCTTTAGTCTTCATGGCTTTCACGGCGCAGGGTTTGGTGTATGTGGAGTCCAGACCCTCTGTGGTGCTCCTGGGGAGGTAGTGACGCTTCACTTTGATCAGCATCTTGTGGGAGCAGCCGTAGTACATGTCATCCACAGAGTCAGGGAAGAGGCTCAGAGGGATCCTGAGGAGCCGGGTCAGGGATGACGGGACCTTCAGGGGGGCGTTGATTTGGCTGGAGCCATTCTGGACTAAAGATGGAGTGAGTGTCGCCTCTTGTGGAGGAGGTAGCTCATTGTCTGAGTTCCTTGTGGTTTCTCGATCTGGCAGCTGAAACAAAGGAGGTCATTTCAAGAAGATTTGAGAAAAATACATTCACGTATGACTTAATTCTTTTTTACCGTCTTCGCTTTGATGAGTCGTATCCTGACATGTAGACAGCAGAGAACAAAGAATATGGACGCGATCTTCTTCAGCATGATTATCGATACCTAAGAAAGACAAAGTAGAAGTCTTAACTTAGTGACTGATACTTACAGAAATAACTGACAGAAACTCTTTACTTCCACAGATAAGAGATACACTCCTGATTAAAATCTTGAGACCAGTTAAAAATTGCAAGAAATGAGAGTGAGACAAAAAAAAACAAGCAAACAACTCTGTCAGGCATTCACACTGTCATGACCTCCTGATAACTCAACTCAACTCAGCTTCATTTATAAAGCACTTTAAAATGCAACAGTGTTGGCCAAGGTGCTGTACACTACTAAACTAACAGAGGTAGTTAAGAAACAAATTAGTGTGTACAAACAATAAAGATAATAAAAACAATAAATCAGTAAAAACAGTAAAAGAAACAGTAAAAGCAATAAAACTGACACCTCAAACAGAGCTAAAAGCAAGGCAGAAAACATGTTCTAAAGATGGTTTTAAAAACGGAGAGTGATGCCTGATGTGCAAAGGTAAGTTGTTCCACAGTTTGGGGGCAATAACCGAAAAGGCCCGGTCACCCCTCAACACCCTTTTTGTCTTAGGGACAATTAAAAGAGATTGATCTACTGATCTGAGCGAGCGCGAGGGAGTGTTGGGCTAAAGCAGCTCAGACAGGTACTGTGGAGCAAGGCCATGAAGACATTTAAAAGCAAATAAAAGAATTTTAAAATCAATCCTAAGCAAAAAAAATCCTAACAAAAGCTAAAAAGTTTTCTCTCTTTCAACGTGATCCAATTGTCAAAATGCATAATCAAGGCCTCTCACAATGCAACGCCATCACTGCTGAGGTTGGACGCAGTAAATTAGCCATTTCGAATGTCTGCAAAGATCCTAAAAAAGTTAAGTGGAAGTTGAAAGTGAAAAGTTAAGACACAAAAACATTTTACTAGCACCGAGCCCAATGATCTGATTGACTGTTTGTCAAGACATTGGACGATCCTCAACCCAAATTAAGGCTGTTATTGGAGCCGACTGCAGCCCAAAAACCATCAGACGGCATCCATAAGAGACGAGATCTTTTCCCTTCAATGAAACAATGAAGCTTCAGGTTGTGCAGGGTTGTCAAAAAGCTGCTGGCTATGTGAAGATGTTTCAAGGGGCATCCTTCATGACTGAGGGCCCTGGTCTAATCTCACTCAGTGGAATAATCTCACTCTTTTGGAGCATCCTGTGTGTTCCCCTGATCTAAATGACATTGAGAACATTATGGAATGGATGGAGAGGGAAGTTTACAAAAAATGGACGTCAGTTCCAGACAGTGATTGATGCCAAACATGAAGCATCTTCACCACTTGGAGCAACGTTCCCACTTCCCTCCTGGAAACACTCCTATCAAGCATGAACAGTGGTGCTCCTCATTACTAACTCCTTTTTACAAACTTCTATTTCTATTTCAGGGGTTTTTCCAGGTGTTTTGAGCTGATGAACAGACTGTTTCACTTTAATCGCTCTTTTCAATAAATTGCTTCCCCTTACTTTGTCTCACTCCCATTTCTTCTTCTTGCATTTTGAAACTATATCTAGAGCCTTTTTATGATCAACAGTGTGAAAGGTAGATTTCAGCTGGTCTTAAGATTTTGATCAGGATTATATGTCAGTAAAAATCGCTGTAGCCCTCTTTGGAATAAGTCTCAGGTTGTGTATAAATGAATGAATCTTACCTGGTGACGTTGCAGCAGCTCTTCAGTGTCCGTCAGGTCTTAGCTCTGAATGATGCTGCTCTTCTTTTTATCTCCGAGTGAGTGAAGTGGGGCCGTCCAGAATCAGGGTGGAGTCAGACTGGAAGAAGTTCAGCTTGTGGTTTCCACGAAGTTCCCCAGAATATTTTAAAGTTGCCAGTCAGACAAAAATGTATTTTTCCCTGAGTTTCAGAAAGAGAGCAGAGTTCCACGAATCTCACAAAAACTATTTCAGACGTTTGATTTTTGCTGTTCGAGCTGATGAGGTTGGAGTTATTTTATCTATTTATTTTTTTAAGTGGTTTAAATTTCTCAGCAGCTATCCGGCTAAGAGGGATACTTCCTCTTCCATAAAAAAAACTGAGCTACCTCCTCTTTGATCTTTGATTCACATCAGAACTAGGATTAAACTAAATAAGTTCCAATAATCTTATTTTCATGTCTTATTTCTCATACAAATTGTCAGTGACATTTAGCTGACAGGTCCAGAAAAATCTTGGTTTTCCAAGAAACTATTTAGTTTTTAGTTTTGATATCCATGAATAAAACCACACTTCTTTTTATGAATAATTTTCAGCTGAATTTATGCTTACTTGTGAGTAAACATCTACGTCTATTCTATTTAATTCCAAGAATGCTGAGGAAAATGTGTACTTGAAGGTGTTTTCCTCAATATCACTCACTGCTTTCACATCTTATAAAGCACCTTAAAGCAAAGATTTCAGCAATTCACTTGTACTACATTGAAACGAGACAACTGTAAGGAATGATTAAAAAAAAAAAAGCAATGTCAGTAAATGCTGCTTTAAATAAAATCTACATCCATCTATCTCAGTGTATTTGGAATTTGTCAGAAGTTTGAAAATAGCTGCAAATAAGCCTAAAATAACTCAAATTCATTAAAAGGAGAAGTCAGAATCACTGCTTTGCTGCAACATGTGTAAAACCTTGAGACCCCGTCCTGTTTGGGAAGTTCCTTTCACCCATTTCTCAACTTTCTCTTTTCCTTCTTAGTCAAAGTTCAGACACAGTAACAAACATTGAATATAAAGTATCAAATTTATTCATTTCAACATTTATAAATCAAAACGTGCACATTTTAAAAGTCAAATGTTCTTGTAACTTCAGGGCTCTTAAATACGTAAGCATCTTCTGTGGCGTCCACTTTGACTTCATCCACCTCGCCCTGAAACAACACGACAAAAAGGTCAAAAATAAGTCATCAGATCAAAACTAGAAAATATGGGTCACACAGTTTGTTACTCACGTCACAGAAGTATTTCTCTATGAGGGCGTGCGCCGCCTGGTAAACCATCTCGTTCTCGTGGTTCTGCAGCAACTCAATACGATCCAAACCTCCCAGCTCCTCCACCAGCAGGCTCAGCTTCTCCGTCTCACCCAGTTTATCTGCCGCCTGATAATCCACAAGCAGAAACTTTAACCCTCTGATGAAACTTTCATTTAAAAATAAAAGTGTTCAGTTACTCTGCATCACTCACCATGAAGATGTTGTTGATGGCGTCCAGGATGACCAGGATGACTTTGGGGTCCTTCACCTGCAGCAGGTTGATGATGGCCTCCAGGGCGCCGCTCTGCACCAGGTGGACCACCTGCTCCACAGTGCCCCCACTGGTGAAGTTTGTCACTGCCCACACCGCCTCTCTCTGAGTCTTGAAGTCTCCCTGGTTGTGCAGAAAGTTAAAATCAGTTAAATCCTGGATCATAAGCACATACACTGTAAACCCAGATTTTGTTACAAATCAAACTGTTAAGTAATCACTTATTTTGTGTTTTGTAGAAAGATGTCATAACTAAATCAAATCAGTTGTTTGTACTGTATTTCTAACAGTACTTTGGCAAAGTGTAGAAAGCATAGAAAAAATTGAGTTCTATTATTGAACTGAACTTAATTTCTTACCAAACCTTGTAACAGTGAGTGAGGAGGGCACAGTGGAAATTAGAGCCTCCTGTACATGGATGAATCACACAGGTGACAAGTTGTCTATGCTCCACAATGTAGACCAACGTCTCCTGCTAGCATGTTCCAAAATTTGCAGTTCTGTACTGTAATACAACATTTA
Organism: Thalassoma bifasciatum; assembly: GCA_008086565.1. NCBI lineage: Eukaryota > Metazoa > Chordata > Actinopteri > Labriformes > Labridae > Thalassoma > Thalassoma bifasciatum. The sequence continues at coordinate 21,093 of RPOG01001145.1, forward strand.
CTGCATGATGGGCAGCCACAAATGCAAACAAAAATGCCAAAATCAAACTAAAATCACCTTGTTCAAATTAAAGGCCAAACACACACACAAAAAAAAAAATCACAGTGGTTTTAATTAAGAGTTCCACAGAAGAAAACACCATTATTTATTGATATCCTTGAAATCCAGTCTATACTATAGACAGCTGGTCTAAGCCATAGATTGTAGACAGCCAGCCTATACCAGTCTTATGTCCACTGTGTGCTCTCCTCACTCATGGTAACAAGGTAAAATGTAATTTTTAGTTCAAATTATTGAACCGTAAATTGACAGGTTGTTCTGTAAAGTTTACAATATGTTTTCCAAAATGTCCCTGGCAACCACAGCTGACAGTTTTTACACGTAAAAATAGGATTTTCTTTGCAATGTAGAAATCATGACTTGTAATAACAAATGTCAAGTAAAAATAACTAGTGCCAACAATGAGATCAAATGATTTTGAGTAAAGGCTACTAATATGAACACATTGTACCTGCATAAAATTAAGGCTCTAAAGTGGTATAAGGCGATGGGGATCTACATAATGTTCTAGTAAAGTTGACTAATTCAGAATAAGAGTGGAGTTACGAGGTTCTCCTACTCACGTTCCTGAGCTGCTCCACCAGTGGAGGGAGGAGTCCACAGGTGATCAGCTGTTGGATCTGCTTACAGGGTCCTGCAGCGATGTTGGACAGCGCCCACGCCGCCTCCTTCTGCACGCTGGCCTTTGGGTGCCTCATGAGCTCAGGAAGAACCTTCAGGATCCCGGCTTCAATCGCCACCTGAGTCTGCTGGTCCGAGCCACTCACGATGTTCCCCATGGAGCGGAGAGCTGGCGTCTGCAGAGTGGAGAACCAACAACCTGAGAGTTTGTTTGAAGAGTTCAGTTAAACCATGAGGGGTCGAATCCTCTCTCACCATGACGCTCAGCTCCCGGTGACCCATGAGCTCCACCAGCCGCGAGACGATACCGGTTCTCACCACGATTTCGATTCGCTCGTTCTCACCGTCTGACAGGTAGGAAATCGCCCAGCATGCATCAGAGAGGATGTCTTTATCACTCAGGTGGAGGAGCTGGATCAGGGAGGGGAGCACCTGGAGAATGGTATAAGACACCAATCGGAAAGTTGCTCACACTACATACAACATTTCTCAACATGACACCCTAAAACATCACTTTTTATTCAGATTCAGAGAAATACTGTATATAAATGTTGATTTTTTTTTTTACAAATCTAAATGTTAAAAAATACATGGCCTGATTCCAAATATTTAGCAAAGTTTCAAAACATTTGCGTTACACTCTTAATATTGAGCTAAAACCAAATATTTATCTAGGATATGTAAATATTAATCCAAGATATGTAAATGTTTAGTCAAGATTTCTAAATCTTGCAGTATGATTACTAAATTTATACCTAAGATTTCTTAATAATTCACGGTGCAATCACAGCACACAGTCGGCTAAATCAGCCAGTTTAAAAGAAACTTACCAATTTCTGTGATTCGATGTTGCAGATCCAGAGGCGCACATTGATCTTGTGCTTGGAAAAACCCTGAATTGCAGCCCTTTCAATATTCTCTGAAAATGTGTTCCTCATTCTCAAAATCCTGCTTGGAGGGATCACTTCCTCAAACTTTCATTTTGGTGCTTCCAGTGGCTGAGTGTGAACTTTCATATTGGTCAAATATTTAGAACCCTTGAGTCAATATTTATACATGTGACCTAAATATTTAGAAATCGTTGCTCAAGATTCAAAAATCTCTGCTCCATATTTGGAAATCTTGACTTCACATTTAGAAGTTTTTGTTCAAAGTTGAGAAATCTTTGCTCAAGATTTAGAAATCTTAGATGAATATTTAGTTTAAGCTAAATAGAATGTAAACTAAATGTTTAGAAACAAATATCTAGAATCAGAACATGCATTTTTTAATAAACATTCAAACATTTATATATTATATTTGACAAATATTTCTCTAAATCTGAATAAAAAGTGATGTTTTAGGGCTAAATGTGGAGAAATGTTATTTGTAGTGTGCAATTTTACAATCGGCGACCAATAGAGAGGAAGCCCTTTTCATCAAAACACCACAAAAAGTGAAGTCTAGGCAAGCATAAAAGTCTCAAGATATCAAAGACAAATGACTTTAAGCTTTATGAAAATGTGTATTACTTAGGTTTATGTTCTCACCTGTTGGACTGCAGACATAGGTGGACAGGGGTTTTTGTTTCGACACAAGTTGGATAGAGTCCATGTGAGGTTACGCAGATAACCAACCTGGGAGACAAAGATGTTGAAAGTTGCACAGCAGATCAGGAACAGTTTGGTTCAGTTTAATGTTTTTTCTGTAGAAATAAAGATCTTTGGTATGATCATGTTTGGAGAAAGAGCCGTCGTTGAGCCTTCTCACTCCAGGTTTAGTTTGCTCAAACTTAACTTAGTTGAGAACTTCACTTCAGTTTTGGATAATGAAACAAATCTAATTGTTTAGTTTGACATACCGGTGTGTCGGGGCAGATGCGGGCGAGTAAAGCTGGGATGACGTTGCACTCGATCAGGATGTCTCGAGAAGCTGAGCCATCACCTGTGGAGCCGATACAGACAGCAAGTCAAAGATTAAGAAGAAGAAAAAAAAAAAATCACACATTTAATCATATGACTGGAAAGTACAGAAATCCTAAACTATTTTAAAATTATTGACCTCTACCCAATGGCTAAAGTGTCCCTCAGTGGTTATTGTAAGGAAATTCATACAAATACCACAAATAGTAGGAAAAAGTCACAAATACTTGTCTAGAAAGAAATTACTCAAAGAATATCCACAGCATTGAACAGTTTTGATTTCTGTAAGTGCCACAAAGTATTGAGCAATATTTCAAAATATTGCATGAAACGAGGAAAACTGCAATTTTAAATTTTCATCTTGACTAAAATGCAATGAAAAAAATCTCACATTTCAATTTCAATTTATTCGATTAGTAAACAAACACCACCCACAACAGATACATTATAGATTCGACTGCCCGTTTTGTAAAAAAATAAATAAACTTAATTACATGGTCTGAGTATCACCATGAGTTTTCTAAATGGAAAAATATATACATTTTCAAAACATTACAGTAGTGAAAATAAAGCGATAAAATCCTTAATATTACAACTAAACACAACCTAAGTTCCAATTTTTGTTGTTTTCTTCACACTTAATTGACATATTTTCTTATTAGTTTAGTTTTCTACATGTTCTCTACTTGTGATTAAATGCTACTGTTCAAAACATTTATTTTGCATGAAAAAAAACAAAAAGAACTAAGTGCAAAACGCAGGCACGTTTGTGTGCCTCCAATATGTCATCTCAACTTTACTGTGGTAGTGCAACAAAAAAATATAATAAATTTTATTTATAGAGCGCTTTTCTAGATACTCAAAGACGCTTCACAGACTCTTCAAAAACATCAAATAAAACAGTAATGATAACAAAAATAACCTATAACAATGAAAACAAGACAAAACAAAACCATGGGATACATTTAAAAGCAGTTAGACAAAAATACTTTTAAAAAGATGTGTTTTGAGGAGGGTTTTGAATGTGGATGGGTTTCTATATATATTTCTGAGGCTCAATATCCATTGCATACTTCTACCAAGTTGTAGAGATGGTTAAATCAGTTTGTGCTAAGTTAGGCACTTCCCTTATTGAATAATACTGACTCAAGATGTGCTAAACCATTTGGATGAGGAGGTAGTTAAAGGGTTAAAGACAGAGTAAACAATAAGAAACCATGAGAATTTAAATCTGAGTACAGGCTGAATGGTTTGCAGGGTGTAGTTGGTCTCTCTTGTTTTATTCAGTTAAAGAAGTCACACCTTAATTTCAGTCTCCACAGCTTTTAAAGTTTTACCTGCGATGTTTCCCAGAGCCCACACGGCCTGTTCACTGATGTGCAGCATGGGTGAAGCCAGCAGGGAGATGAACGCAGGCACCGCCCCGCTCTCCACCACCTGAGACCAGCACACACACACACACACACAGGTGGTTAAAGGTCTGTTCAGTCAGAGTAAATCATTCCATTTGCATTAGTTTTGTGTGCACACCTGTTGAGTATGCCAGGATGTTCCTGAGGCGATGTTGGTCAGAGCCCAGGCGGCTTCAAACTGCAGCGTGGGCTCGTCGTCCATCCCCAGGAAGAGAACGAAGCGGGAGAGAAGACCAGCGTCAATGATCTCCTTCAGAGGAGGGTTACGCTCCTGGGACAGCAGCTTCCTACAGAGACAAGTAGAAGGAAGCAGAGAAACTTTTCTTAGAGAAGTCATGAACCGGGAGGCGGGGCTTAACAAAGGTGCTGTCTCACCTGGCGGCCTGACACCCTCTGGTCTGAGCCTCTTTACTGTCACTGTTCACGTCTTTAATGATATCATCGATGGAGAAAACCATCTCCTACAACCACAAACACAGAGTTAACACCTCCACTTTTGTCTGTAAAATCACTGATAGTGCTTTTAAACGAACCGTGTCTCCAGTGGAGTAATCTGGAGACAGAGCTTCTTCATCCGGGAGAGAAGAGAGAGTCACGTTTCTTCTCTTCATGAAACTCTCATTTTTGTGAGCTTTTCTCAGCTCCACACACTCGGTGATTCTTTTCTCCCTGAGTTTCTGCGAGAAGACAAAGACAAAGCTTTAAGAGTTGGAAACTACAAAACCGTGATAATAATGATGAAAAACCACTCACAGCCGGATCTTTGCCTTTGTTTTTGAACTTGCCGAGCCGCTCGTCTGTGACATTTTTGGTGGGCATGGTGGACTGGAGCTTACAGCGCCTCTGACACAATAAACATTCACAGAAAGAGTCAGCAGGGAGTTTTTAAGGTGGACTGATGTCACAGGTGGATGTAATCAGCTGATTGAAGGAGCAACTTGATTGGTTGAGTGTTTGGAAACCAAAAAGCTGCTTTGAAGGAGTTTTAATATTCTTCTCTAAATTACTTCACCATTTTGTTCGTCTTTAATCATCATAGTAACCTTTTTCCTTTTATTTTCTTTTTTAACCCTCTGATGCATGAATTATGAAAGTGAGTGTCAGGATTTTTCCTTTGAGTGTTTTTATTTGTCTTAAGGCATGAAAAAAAGTTTCCCTTCTTTTTTTCAAATATTTGTAACTGAGCGTTCAACATAAAATAGTGTGAACTTAATGTAAATATGACTTTTTTATGTTTGACTTATTTTCTTTTGGTAATTTCATGAATAATCTTTTTTAATGCTTTGGGAAACATTTGAACTTTCTTTCATACATTTTAAAACTGAATAAAATATAGTTAATAAGCGTTTTCACTCTCAAATGTTTGTAAATAACTTAAAAAAAAGAAGATAAATGTTTGAAAAAAAAGAAAGAAACATTTTTCAGGTCCTAAGAAGAATAAAAATATCCTGACACAGGCTAATATGAATTTCCACCACATGAACCATTGAATTTAGGCGTAAATAACTTTTAAATAGGTGTCCACTATAATGACCACTATGCATCACAGGGTTAAATTCCTTCCACTTTCCTATCATAAGAATTATTCCCTCTATTTCCATCACCTGCTACCTCACTGAATATTTGTGGGGATGTAAACACAAGTGAAAAAGCTTTTTTTTTTCAAAAACAAGATTTTTTTTGTCCTGTAGGCTCTGCTGGTGATATATCTGCCTTGAATTGACTCCATAATTATAACACTAATTTATATGTATTGAGCTTTTTGTTGCAGCAATCTCAAGGAGAAGAAAACAACACAGTATAATTTTAATATCTGAGTTAAAAAGAGAACATCACTGCCTTGTTTTTATTCATAAGATGATTCTTCATGTGTTTCCCTTCTATTCATGTCAGTTCATTATTTTGGAAAAAGCTCAAAGTTACACTCACCGCTCCATGGAACAGCCACATATCTTGGAGTATATAAGTAAAAGTAAAAATAACAGTTGAAAAAAAAGTAATGAAACCCTGCCAAAAACTCTACTGTCATACAGAAATTAAATTGTATTTAAGTACAGATGCCGGTTTCTCTCTCCCTTTTTTATTCTTAACAAGTGCATCATACAACAGTTTCACAAGCGGTGAAACAAAAAGGAGAAATGTTATCAAACTTTCTGGCTCTATTTCCACTCCTGCACAATGATCAACAAGCGCAAAGCAACGAGGGCGGGGCTTTGTGATACAAACAGGAAATGCTCCGAGGACCAGTTTGGCCTTGACAGCATCCACACAGGTCACAAAGGCCGGGTCATCTGAAGGCTGCAGCCCCTGATTTTAGACACAAAGTGAACAGCCCAGTCATGAAGTCCTTCACAACACTAGATGGCAGCATAACACAACTTCCTCAGAACAGCATGTGTGTGTGAAAGTGAGTGATGAGGTGAAGTGTTCCTGCAGTTTCTATTTCTTTTAGTTTGCTTTCTATTAAATCAATGCAAACTCTTAAGCCATTAAACAGGTTCAGACACATAAACAGACTGTGTATAAATAAGAAAGTGAGGGGGGAACATGTGTGACAGTGATAAAGTCAGGTGTTCCTCCATTACCACCAGGAAACTCTGAACAATAGCAGCTCAAGAGGAGGCTTCCCTTTCAGCAGGTTATAATCATAGAGAGAAGTTCACTGCCCTCATCACGCTCGTTTCCTCCACAGCAGCACCTACAACTGCATTTCTCACACCTCACTGTGTTAGAAAACATGGTGCTAACTTTCAAACAATTACGAAAAAATCAATCCCATATACACAACTAAAAAAAGGGATCATTTATCTAATTTTATCACACATAAAATAAAGAAATACATCAAATCTGAAATTAAAACCACTGACTCTCACCTCTCAAAGCTTTCTGCTTTTTAATGTGCAAATATATGTTTTCTACTTCAAAAACGTCTCTGACAATGAGTTCTCCCTTTAAACCAGTGATTTCCAAACTTTTCAGCCTATGACCACAAAAACAGCTGCACCAAAGACAAGTTACCTCCTTCTAAGGGTAAAACTCAATCACTATGGCTAAGTAGAAGAAATTCAGACAACCTATATGCAAAAAAATGGATGAAATATAATAATAATAATAATAATAATAATAATAATAATAATAATACAATTTATTTAAGGGCACCTTTCATGGCACTCAAGGTCACCTTACAAGAATAAAAGTGCATTAAAAGAGGACTAAAACAGGTATAAACTAAAACAGGTATAAGGTAAATATGTGGTTGTAAACAGCTTCTAAATCATTTTTCCTCACACCACGCTGCTGTAATTCCTTCAAAATGTTGTCTAGCATCTTCTCGCTGAGAAAAAGTCCTTTGCTCTTACATCATCTCTGTTACTGCACAGCTACTTCTTCAAGAAATCCATGATTTTACACCAGAAATTTATTTCACTGGTACTTGTTCTTTTCTGCAGCATCATTCTCAAAGTGAACTTTTCTTTTCTTGAAGTGTTAATCACAGGTTAATATTATGTGAGTGTGTGAGAGCGTAGTCGGTGAGATCCTCCTGCTGGCCTCTTGACCTGGAAGTACTTATGGTTCCTCAGAGACCCTGCAGGGTGTGGACGGTCCTGGTCCCGCCCTGATGTCCTGACTCCCTGTTAGTCCGAACAATGTGAGGTGGACGGAGGAAATTCCAGCGTTCAGGTTCAAGGCTCATAAAAACCTGCAGATACAGATCCCACGGTGCGGAAACCAGATCAACAGACGGTGATTCTTCAGTTACATCATCAGATTTCACTCACATTTATCAGGTCAGAGTTCAACAAAGTGATTATTGATAACGATAATATACTTAGACTTCTGGACGAAGCAGTCATGAACCCAAACAAACTTCTGTGTCCATGTGTCCATGTTGTTCTACAGTGGTACCACAGAATGATACATAAGGACAGTGTCGTCTGTATAATCACATCAGTGGGTTTTTAATGCACTTTCTATGGGGCGCCTGAGGGATCGAAGGTCACAGAAACTCAGTGTTGGTTTTCCGCCTTGCAGCTCATGTGTAGACAGTTCTACATGTTCTCTGAATCTTCAAAAACTGAAATCTAAGCAAGTCATAATGGCTTATTTTAAGTTAAAATTGTCTTATTATTCTTTATATGAGTCACATTTAACCAACAAGTCCAGAAAAATGTCTTATTTCAAGTAATTTAAAGACAAAGATGGGGTCTGAATTGCTTGCAACAAGTCAAAAGATTCTGCCAACGGGATAAATTTTTACTTAACAAGCTTCTTGAAATAATAAAGAAGTCTTGACCCTGTAAAGCCCGACCTATCAAAAATATAGTCTGAAATTTCTTTTTTTATTTTTGGAACTGAGCTGTTTATTAACCCTCTTAACAACCAACAAATAAAACATTTCTTGATCATTTCATTCATGACATATTTCTTGTATCACATTTGACTCACTGGGCATTTTTGTGCACTATTTCATCTATTTTATTAACGTTTTTTAGTAAATACGCATCTCTTTCATACAGAAAACACAATAAAAAAAAAAAAAAGTAACTATCTCGATGTAATTCTTACTGCAACCTCTTGAAAGTTAAACAATGATTTTCCTGAAAATATGTGAGTGGATGATTTCATGGGAGCAGACATTTTGAAAAAGACCAAAATACAACTTCGGCCGACTGTAGTGATTTGACATATTCAAGGTGGTAGATTATTTTTAAACATATTTTAATCAGGTTTTTAAAGAAACTATTTATCATGTTGATGAGATAGAGATCTTTGAACTCATGTATGAAATATGATAGGTTTGGTTATTGGCTGTATTCTAACCCCATTTGATAAAAAGCAATTCAGACCTCAATTTGGTCTCTAAATTACTTGAAATGAGACATTTTTTCTGGACTTGTCATTAAATGTGACTCATATCAAGAATAATAAGAATTTTTATACAAAAAAAAGACATTATGACTTGCTTAGATTTCAGTTTTTGTAGGGTAGATGGTAAAATCCCTAAATCCCTTGCAATTGAACATTGAGAAACATTGTTCTTAAACTGTTGGATTATTTGCTCACGCAGTTGTTGACAAAGTGGTGAACCTGGCTCCATCTTTGCTTGTGAAGGACTGAGCCTTTAGAGGATGCTCCTTTTATACCCAATGAACCTTTTCACCAGTGGAGTGATCCAAACAGGTGTTTTCTCTTTTGAGCATTCATCAACTTTCCAAGTCTTTTGTTGCCCCCATACCAGCGCTTTTAAAATGTGTTGAAGGTATCCATATCAAAATGAGAAAATATTTGCACAAAAACAGTGAAGTAAATCAGTTTGAGGATTAAATATCTTGCCTTTGTGGTGTATTTAATGGAATACAGGTAGAACAGAATTTAAAAATCATTGTATTCTATTTTTATTTACGCTTTTTTATGCACAACATCCCAACTTCAATGGAATTGTGGTTCGTACTTGTGCAATTCTTAATGAACTAACACCAACAAGGAATTTAGGTTGAACTATCAAACCTAGTCAGTGCGTTTTTGGACTGTAGGACCAAGCCAACGGGATCCTACACATGGACGGGAGGAGCATGCAAGTGCCACACAGAGAGGCCTCTGTCCAGGTGGAAATCAAACCTGGAATCTTGTTGCATCGAGGAATAAAATACGGTGATTGTGAGTTAATTGTACACCTCTTATAAATCGAAAACAGCCACATGCCTCTGTTCATGTTGCAGCATTTCTGTCTCTCGGACTCTCTCTCTCACCCTCTGTCCTCCCTGGTTCCCAGATCAACTTGAGGTGTCTATGGGAAATCATTAGTATAGATTGCTCTGCAGTGCTGCGTCAATACACACACACACACACACACACACACACACACACACACACACACACACACACANGCTGGTGTGTGTTTGTGCTCCTGGTTCAAAGATGGAGGGAATTTCCATTCAGAGAAAAACTAATGTGATACTGATATCAGGCATAGTTCACATTCTCAGACACACGTATGTGGATGCTCTCGTCTCTCTGATGCTGCACGGTGTGTGTGTGTGTGTGTTTTTAATCACCCTGTTTTTCATCACAAATGTCTCTCTGCCCTCCTCTTTCTCCTCGTCCTCTGAGCTCCACTCGTTTAATATTTCATGTTCCGCCTCCAATACCTGCCTATCAATAACCCAGACAAGAAACTCCTCAGGTCCAATCCATCATCATCACCACTGACCAGGCTGGGAAGAAGTGTGTGTGTGTGTGTGTGTGTGTGTGTGTGTGTGTGTGTGAGTGTGTGTTGATGAATCATTTGTTTCTGCTGACAAAGCTCTAGTCGTCCATTGACACAAACTGGACTGAGGATTCACCGACAGACGGACTGAAATAAGTCGTTCATCATTTCTTTAAAGTGTCAAACCTGCAGATCTTCGCGCACTGATGTGGACAATTTTCTTTCCAAAAATGGGTCATTTTTGGGGCTTTTCATGCTTTTAATTGGAGAGGACAGGACAGTGGATAGAATATGAAATGACATATGAATGACATGCAGGTAATAGGTCACAGGTTGGACCCAAACTCGGTCAGGGGCGACTTAGACCGCTAGGCCATCTGCACCCCAATTTTTGACAATATAATTAGTGGAAACAAAAGTTTAACACTTCTGTCACTCATGGTTAGTGGTTGAGTGAAGCCAAACAACTGTGTTTAGTCTTTTTAAAACATAATGACAACAGAAACTCCAAAAATCACACTGCTTAAAAGTAAAAAGTAGTTCTTTATGCCTTGAATTGCCCCCTTGAACATCACAGACAGGTTGAAGTCTTTTGTGGTTGTTGTGGATGAAGATCTTTATTATCTCAGATGGTAAAACTGCCCATTCTTCTTGGCAAAAAGCCTCCAGTTCCTGTCTTACATGAATTGCAGGTTTGAGATCTCCCCAGAGTGGCTCAATGATACTGAGGTCAGGAGACTGAGATGGCCACTCCAGAACCTTCACTTTTTTCTGCTGTAGCTAATGGCAGGTTGATCAGGTTTTTGTTATCATTCATGTTCTCTGAAAAATGGTGAAGAAATCGTAAATTCTACCAGGGTACGTAAACTCATGAGCACAACTGTTTGTATCCTCTTCTCCGCTATTTTTTCTCTTCTTTTTCAAACTGTTTTCTTTCTATCTTTCATTCCCTTTGCTCCACTTTTTAACTTTCTACTGCTCTTGTCTTCAAACTTGTTTGAGCTCTTTTCTCATTTTCTCCTATATCTGCGATTTTCTGTTATTCTTCTTAACCATTTCACTTCTTTTTGCATTTTTTTTTGCCTTTTACCTACATTTACTTTTCTACCATTCTTTTCTTTACTTTCTTTTCATTTTTCTCCTTTTTTCTTCCCTTATCTCATTTTATCCATTTTACTTTTCATTTTCTTAGTCTCTTGTTTTTTTCTCTCTCTCTTTTTGCATCTTTTTTTTTTTTTTTTTTTACATTTTCTTTTCTCTATTTTTCTCACAATCTTTCTCCTTCTTTTTCACTTACTTCCTTGTTTTATCTTCGTTTTTGATTGTCCTTTGTCCTCTTGATTCCCCTTCTAAATCTCATATACTACCCCCAAATTTCCTTTTCTTCCCTTTTTTGTCCTTATTTCTCATTTTCCGTCATTTTTTCTATTTCTCTTCTCATACTTTGCTCTCTGTTTCAACATTTCTCTACTTTTATTCCTTTTTCTCTTCTTTTCCTTTTAAGTTTCTTTTTTTTAAAACTTTTTTTCCCTCTTTGTTCCTTGTTTGTTATTATGTTTATCAGTGAGTAAAAATAAATAAATAAATGAATAGATAAATGGTTAGCTGAAAGAACTTTCAAATGAATGAATCAATGATTAAAAACTTAAGGATCAGTTACATTAAACCATAAAGTGCACAGTCTGAACTGAGAACATTTTAACCCAGAGGAGGAGGCATTCAAATTACCCGAGCCTGATGCATGCTGGGTAAATCCTGTGATGGTTACAACTGTTTGTGAGCGCAGTAAAAAGCCATGAAACTGTTTCCTGTATTGTCCCTGAGCCCGGCCCAGTCAAACTCTCAGGAGCGTGTAAGTTTCTGTCTGTTTTGATCCACCTGTGGGTCTTCAAAGGCGGCGTACACTTTCAGCACGATGGTGGGACGCAGTAAAAGAGAGAAGGCAACAGACCGTTAGTGGAGGAAGCAGCTCACACAGACACCAAACTAACATTTAAACAACTTAATCAGGAAGAAGAGACAGAAAAGAGACGTTTCACTTTCAGGTTTGTGCGTGAAAGGTTTTCATCTGGGGTGATCAGAGTCAAGAAAGTCAGGTTTGTAATCATAAACTCAACTTGCTCTAAGACAATGCGGCTGGTCAGAAATAACATTTAGAAATAAACCTATTTTATTTTAAGTTGTGGATTATGATCCGGCATATATCTGAATATGACACTTTCTCAAGATCACTTAGAAAGTCCTCACAGTCCCTTTGAAAAAAAAAAAAAACAGCCTGGATTGCCTTTAAGGAATAAAAGAACCTGCCATTGAAGCAAAAACATTGTGATTTTTTTTTTCTTGTGTTCAGACATTTTTCTCATTTCAAGAAAATTAGACGAGTAAATGTCTATATTTCTTACTTCTTCCTTATTTTCAACTGTTCATTATGCTTTTCCTATTCTTTCCTCTTTTTGATCCCTCTTCATCTTTTCCTCTTTTTGTTAGTTTTGGTTTAACTTTAATCTTTTTCTTTCTCCTTTCTTTTTTTTTTAAATAATTTATATCCCTTTTCCTCTTTGGTGCTGTTTTTTTTAAATTTCTTTTTTGCTTTTTGGGGGTTAAAATGGTATTATCAGGCATAATATGAGCGATGCTTACTCTTACAGTCCAGAGAAAATTACGTTATTAGACAAAATCGAAACCTAAAACATAAAAGTATTTGCCAATGAGGGAAGAAAAATGTACTTTTTCTTTTTTCAAGAAAATTATGAGGTGATATCAGTTTTTCATTAGTTTTCTGCTTTTATCTTTTCCTCATCCATTGTTTATTTCTAAAACTTTTTTCCATTTTTCCTGGCTCCATCTGCTCTTTCACTTCTGAGCCACATTCATCTGACAAATCCAGAAAAATGTTTTTATTTTTAGTTTTTTTTTATTTTTTTAAATTTAATCTAATTTATATTTAAATAAAAAATAAGGCCTGAAGAGCAAGACATCTGCCAATGAGGTTAGAAAAACATACTTGTTGAATTTTTTGTAATAAGGCATTATCCTTATTTCAAGAAACTTGATCAGGCTTAAGTTGAGTTTTGTAAGGAAATAACTTCATTTTTGCATCACAGCCACTGCTGCTGTGTTAGAGCTGCGCGCTGAAAAAAGACTCCTGTGAGAAATAAAAGAACATCCATCCGACCCAAATGCTGCTTTGTATCGCGTATGGTATGAACACTTTCCAAATGCACAAACAAAAATGTGACAGCATGTCTAAAAGTCCTCAGTTTGCTCTGCACCTGTGACTGAGTGTTATTATCTGAGGATCAGCTCCTGCAACAAGAAAGAGAATCAAAGCCTGAGAGGAGAGACGGGTGGGGCGGTGTGGGTAGAGGGGGCCGCAGAGATATGTATGGATGAGAACTTCAAAGCTGAGCCCAGCGTTCACACAGATACGAGGCTGAGACGGCGGCAGGGCCCACATAGACAAAAAGAACTGAGAACGTACACATAACACACACACAGTGGGGGGGCTGAGCAGCCAATACTATCAACAATAACATCCTTCATCAGTGTGTGTGTGAGAGTGTGTGTGAGACAGGAGGAGGGGGAGGGGTCCAGGGGGTTTTAGGGGTCCAGGGGGGACTTTTTGGGGGGTGTAAGTCAGGTATCAGGTGTATCAGGCTGAGAGGCCCCTTGCATGGGCGTCCTATTCACCTGCTGGCCGGGGCCCGGACAAAGGCTGTGGCTCTGGGGCTCCACGAGGCCACAGACGGGACGGGTAACACTAGACGCTCTTAATGGGTCTGGGAGTAAAGAGATTACAACTCAGGGTTAAAAACTGAACCTTTACAAACTTCAACACGGTCGCCTTCTTAGTAGTAGTGTTGTGCTCAAGACCATAATATACTAGACCAAGACCAAGACAGAGACTTTAAACATTCATTTCCAAAACCATGATGAGGTCAAACACTCTAGGAACATTCTCTCTTTAATCTAGTTTTCTTTTGAATACATTTGAAAGACAAAAAAGAAGGGTGTCTGTAAAGAAAAGTCCTTGTATGTATTTTGAAGCAACTTACAAATCCAGAATTATTTCAAACATCTGAAAATCAGATGTTTGTTTCTCTGGTGAATGAAGCTTAAAGTAAGTGCTCAGAAGTTTGTCTGACTGAAATAAGAAGGACTGATCTCTGAGTTTTGCAGGTGTTCAACATATGAGGCACAGGAAAAAAATTCCAAAAAAGCAGAACAATCAGTGAAGTAAGGCAAACTGTTTTAAATTACAGCATAAACTCACCAGGAATAGTCCATCGGGAAATTCATTTTTAATGATTATCACATCAGTGAAGTTTAAGAATAGCAGATCAGTGCAGGTCCCAGTCGGTCTTGACAGAAAATACAGAGTCCAGCCAGTCTGTACGGTGGCCAGTAGGTGTCAGAAGATTTGCAATAGTACCAACACGAACACAATTGGAATGACACAAACACAAAAGACACAACGTGATGGTAAAAGCCACAACTCAAACGCAGCGGTTTCTGTATTTGTCATTCCTTTTGCTGTTGTGTTGTGGCTTTTAACGTCACATTGGGGCTTTTGGATTCGTGTTATTCCATTTGTATTTGTGTCATTCAGTTTCATTTGCCTTATAACCACTGCAAATCGTCTGACACCCACCGGCCATCATTAATATGAGACCGATCAAAAACTGAGACCAAATGCTCAAGTCTGAGACAAGACTAAGACTTTCACTTTTAACTTCTATATTTTTGTTTGTGCATAAGATTGTGGGAGAAAGTTTGTGTAAAGACGAGTGAAAACGATCCTTTGTTCGCATCAGGACGTCCCATGAGCATCAACAGTGGTAACATTGATGACAGAAGACGTGTTGATTTCTGTTTGTTCTTTACATTTTACTTAAGACACACCCAGCTGAAGAGATCTGGATCTAAACAATAATTACCATACCAAACTGACATACAGACACCATATGTGTGTGTCTATGTGTGTTTATTACATTTGGTTGCCAGTGTCGGGGGGCGCGACACATTACAACGTAGCAGTGAATTTGACAACTTTTAAATTACTTTCAAGGTCACAAAACCAAAGTATTTCCACTTAAATCTCACGAAACCACATTTAGACTGTGCATAGGCTATTTATGTGAAGCTAAAGCTAAAGTCAGCGACTCTTACAGCTGTCATCATTGAAAATGTTGCTTTAGAGCTTTTTCTTGTAGCACATTGCAAATGTTTTACTTTTTTTTTTATCAATGCAGGATTAGTGGAAGAGTACAACACTCACTGATGTGTAATATCCTCAGAGATAACGTGATGTTATACGATGAAAAGAGTCATGCAGTGGGTTTTTGTTTGCATGTGTGTGCAGGAACTGAAAGTAGGCTGGAAAAGTTGCAACATCAAAGAGTAGTGCAAGGTAAAAACAGCTGGTCAGTGTGTGTGTGTGTGTGTGTGTGTGTGTGTAGAAACACACCTTCAAAGGGGACCCTCGATGTCCCGGCCCACCTGACTCCATGCATTAACATGGGAACACATTTATGGTATACACACTACTGCACACACACACACACATGCTTTGAAATATCTGCTGGACACTTCTGCACATGCATGTTCTGCAAACACACACACGCACACACACACACACACACACACACACACACACACACACACACACACACACACACACACACACACACACACACACACACACACACACACTTGTCACTGTGCCTGTGCATGTGTCTGCATGTGTGTGTTTCTTTTCAGTGATTAAAGCACACCAAAGTCACACACAGATAAATCACTGGTTCTGTGGAGGTTCAGGGTGGTGAACTTGTCCTGACATGTTCGGACCTGATGCTCCACAGCTGGGCAGGATCGGCACTGGAAGACAAACTCAGACAAGAGGAGACCAATGACTCTTTATTTTCCTTTTACGGGGTTTTACATTGTTAACTGGATTCTTATGATTTCAGGAAGTAAAAATCTTCACTTTCTTACAATTTTTGATATGACACATTCTACTGACAAGTCAGGAAAAATGTCCCATTCCAAATTATTCAAAGACAAAAATGAGGACTGAATTGCTTGTACAAGTCAAAATAATCTTTAATGAGGTAGGGAAAAAGTTCTTGTATTAAGACGACTTACTCGTTTCAAAAACCCTATTGAGCAAATTTTTCTTCTTTTGTAGTGTGTAGTTTCACAGAACAGGGAAAAAAAAGAATTATTTCATTAAGAATGAATGCTTTTTTTTTTTAACCCTGTGGTGCATAGTGGTCACTTCAGAGGACACCTATTTAGAAGTTATTTACTCCTAAATTCAAAGGTTTATGTGGTGGAAATTCAAATTAGCCTGTGTCATGATAGTTTTATTCTTCTTAGGGCCTGAAGAAAATGTTTACAATTTTTTTTCCAAACATATACATATTTTTGAACATGTCATGGACAAACTTTTGAGGGTGAAAAAGCATATATACTATGACTTAGTCAGTGTTAAAATGGATGAAAGAGAGTTAAGAAAGTTTTGCATAACAGTAAAAAAAGACTATTCATGAAATTACCAAAGAAAAAAGAAAAAAAAAGTTAAACAAAGAAAAAAAAGTCATATTTACATCAAGTTCACACTGTTTTATGTTGAATGCTCAGTTACAAATATTTGAAAAAGAAATATTGGGAAGCTTATTTTCATGCCTTTATACAAATAAAAACACTCAAGAAAAATCCTGACACTGAATTTCATAATTCATGCATCAGAGGGTTAATGTACCTAGTGTGTAGCGTTCTGAAAAGTTGATTAAGCAAAGTTTCCAAGTCTCATAAAGTTTCCTCTTTGAGATACTGTCACAGAAACTTAGCATTTCAAGTTATGGAGGGGGTATAACAGAGCCTAAGAGCTTTTTTTTTTTTATTATGGGTGTGTATGTGGTTTCAGGCACTTCTGCAGCCAGCCCCTAGTGGAGGCTTGAAGAACTGCAGCTTTTTACATAGGCTTGTTTTATAAGACAGGAGTTTGATGCTCGTTTCAAACCTCAAATCCCCCTCATTTGCTGTTGGTTAATGTGTTTTCTAGTGGAGATAAGATGATTGTAGTAATTAAAAACAAGTTCACACGGGTTTTCAGGGTCATTTCAAGGTTTCTGTCCTTCAGGAAATGTGTTTCCTCATAAATCTAAAGTTGAGGTGGATGATTCAGAGGTGAGAGAATTAAAAAAAACAACACTGCTTTCTTTCACTACAAATGTTTGTGAGTGCTGAGCAGGAATATGATCCACACACTGCAGGACAGGAAACTCCCTGGCTCCCTGATCACTCACATCCTGATCTTTAGATAACAACGCACGTGTCGCTTTTCTACTGCTGTGGTTTCTGCCTGTTTTCATTCATTAGTCCAGCTGCAAGACGAGCATTCCTTACCTCCGCTGCCACACACACACGCTTTCCCAAATACTGCCTGTCACCTCTTCATGTCGTCAGGCTTCAGGTATGGATACTGTCATCACAGCTGAACACGTCACTGTGTGAAGCTCTGTCTGTGTTAAGATCAGGAGTGACGAAACTTATACAAGAGTGAAAATCCTGCAAGAAATGAATCAGTAATGTTACAGAGACGACAACTGGGCTGGATCATCTCAGAGGAAGAGTTTGCAAATATCACTTCCTTTACTTTTTGCATCAGCAACAATGTTTTACAATGTCTTGATGTCTTCAAACACCCAGACCGGCTTCACTCTGTGTGTGTGTGTGTGTGTGTGTGTGTGTGTGTGTGTGTGTGTGTGTGTGTGTGCAAGGATTAATCCCCCGTGTTTGCACTGACAGCTACATGTTTCATTAAACAGACAGAGATAAAAGCAGCGAAGAAGGCCGTGTTGTTGTGCAGTCATGTTTTGTTTCTCAAAACCTGGCAACTTTTCAGCCTAGCCGCTGTCTACACCTTACCCAGCTGAGAACACACACACACACACACACACACACACACACACACGCACTCACACACTCGCACACACACTCAGTATAACACACACTTGCTTTTAGAAAAGGTGTAATAAAACTTCCCTGTCAGTCTTTCATGTGTGAGGCTTAAGAGCTGTCAGACGAACAGGAGGAAACCACCATGCTTTGATAGACGCTCGAAACTCAACGGAACGCTTCACACGACATGCATGGACGTGTGCTGGTGTGTGTTTGTGTGTCTGTGTCCCGAGTTCTCTGAGGTTTGATCGCTCATAAGGTTAACTTGATATCTGGGTGGTGTCCTGGTTTAGTTTTAATTAATACATCGAAATCCCCTACTTAGATAATTTATAAATGAGCTTTTAAATACATTTCAACAGAGTCGCTCTTAAATTCTCTTTACCTAATATGTTGTCATCTCCGTTGCCTCTATCATTGTCTTTCTGCCCTCTTCTGGTCTGACAGTGTAGTGCAGTTACTTTTATTTTTTTCTCCATGTGTCACTGGCCTGATTTGCATAATCTAAGTGGAACTTCAGGCCTCAGAAGAAAAGTACCTTAGGAACTTACCCAGAGGAGCTAGGAACTTTTGGACTGAAGGGACTAAACTCAGTTCTGGGGTGAGTTATCTACCCCTTTCTATTCAGTCCAGGACCTTTGTGGGCTTTGTAGGCATGGACTGATGTTTCTGATTGGTGGAGAAGCCACAGTGTTTTTACCTGGTAAGATGACCCCCGGCTGCGATTGACTTGATGTTTTTAACCTCCTAAACAATTACCTTTTTTGAGCCTTGTAGTGTGAACGTCAGTACATTCACATGCAGCTTAAAAAACTAGACTATGAGCCTAGTCAGTACTAGATCTGACTATTCAAATGCATGTAAACATTTGGGTCTAGGACTCATCAGCTGTCAATATGTCACGGCGACCAGCGCAAGAAAATTGTGATCTGTAACTGTAAGCTGTTACTTTTTTCACACGCCCAGAACCTTGCAGCTGATTCTGATTCTCTGATTCTGAAACAATGATATGGCACGGTTATGGATCTTCATGGGCTATTGAGCTCCATACTCCCAATGCATTCAGGTCCCATTCGAACAATATTTGAACATTTGAACAATACCCAAGTATATAGCAAAAAAAAAAGATCTGCGTTTACATGGAAACACAGGAAACTCTGTAGTGTGCATGTCAGGTCTGAAAATGATGATATTAAAAAATAAAATAAAAGCGTAAAAGCCGTGGACACGGCGGGCTACAGCTGATCATCTGGTGTTTATATTTGAATGCTTCAGTGCTGATGTGCAAAATGAAAGTTCAATGTGCTATGTGGAGCATGATGTCAGTATTTCCACTGAAAACTCTAAGTCACAGTTTACAACATGATTTACATAGCAATGGTGCTGGAAAAAAACAAAAGAGAGACTGAGAAAGTGTGTGACAAAGGCATTCTGAGTCAATTAACAGGCAATTTTTTTTTGTTTTTTATTGCAAAGATTGTTGATTTTAGCCGTCTTCATGAGATTGACCTGTGTTTTGGTGATGCTAGCTTTTCCTTCTTCCTTTTTTATTGTTGGAATGGTTTATTATGTGCTGAGGTGCTTTTTTTTCTAATCCTAAACTGTGCGCCCCACCCCACAAGGAGCCTAGTCTTGTATTTGCTTTCCCCCCCCCTCTTCCTTCCTCTTGTATTCTTTTTCTTATCTAGTAAAAAATGGGGCACTGCGCACGCTCACTGTCTCACAGTCCTCCCGCTTCTGTCCTCCCCCAGTTTTATGTGACTTTCTTTTTATGTTTCTTGGAGGAGATGAAACTGAAATACAATTTCTGCTGTAAAAAATATGCAATTACAAATGTGGCATCCTGTATCTTGGTGTTTCACCGTTTCTTTTATTTTTTTTCTCTATATATCTCTGCGCTGATTTGCGTACTCTACCAGGTCTTTGGACTGTCAAACAAATTATGTTGTTCTTGGGAATGTTTCACCAGGAACCAAAAGTTTCCATAGAAAATCAACTCAAGAAGATGATTGTTTGTGAGTTATTGAAATAATCTAGTTTCAGATGTATGTGAACTTATTTGGATAGAGGGAGAAAAAACAGGCACTGTTGGTGATCCATCAAAAGTTCCTGAACTCTGGAGAAAGTTTCACACCCATGAAAAGGACATTCAAAGGGTGACTCAATTACCCAGGAACTAAATTAAGACCCTAATTTTTGCAGTTGAAAAGCACCTGCAGGCAGAGGTGGCTGACTGTAGGTGGCTTTTGGCCGTCGTTATTTTCTATCTGAGAATCAATTCAATTAAAGAATGACTGTCACAGTCTGTCTTCATTCAGCTGTATACATAAATGCATTATATCATAAAAACCAAATGGCACAGAGCTGAATAATGCTATAGAGTCAGGTTGTGGGAACAGAGGAGGGAGTGAGTCAAAATGCAAACCCACTTAGAATTGATCCCAAATAGGAGACAATCAATTTGGCTCCAATTGAATTCACATCAAGCAGAGGGGAAAGGCTTTTCAACCGCCCAGCAGAGGCATTCTTCTCCTTCACCATTGACGGTGCGATTGACACACATTTGTCATGTCGGGACCTTGTGCAGAAATCCNCCTTCATCAGTGTGTGTGTGAGAGTGTGTGTGAGACAGGAGGAGGGGGAGGGGTCCAGGGGGTTTTAGGGGTCCAGGGGGGACTTTTTGGGGGGTGTAAGTCAGGTATCAGGTGTATCAGGCTGAGAGGCCCCTTGCATGGGCGTCCTATTCACCTGCTGGCCGGGGCCCGGACAAAGGCTGTGGCTCTGGGGCTCCACGAGGCCACAGACGGGACGGGTAACACTAGACGCTCTTAATGGGTCTGGGAGTAAAGAGATTACAACTCAGGGTTAAAAACTGAACCTTTACAAACTTCAACACGGTCGCCTTCTTAGTAGTAGTCTTGTGCTCAAGACCATAATGTACTTGACCAAGACCAAGAGAGAGACTATAAACATTCATTTCCAAAACCATGATGAGGTCAAACACTCTGGGAACATTCTCTCTTCAATCTAGTTTTCTTTTGAATACATTTGAAAGACAAAAAACAAAGGTGTCTGTAAAGAAAAGTCCTTGTATGTATTTTGAAGCCACCTACAAATCCAGAATTATTTCAAACATCTGAAAATCAGATGTTTGTTTCTCTGGTGAATGAGGCTTAAAGTAAGTGCTCAGAAGTTTTTCTGACTGAAATAAGAAGGACTGATCTCTGAGTTTTGCAGGTGTTTGACATATGAGGCACAGGAAAAAAATTCCAAAAAAGCAGAACAATCAGTGAAGTAAGGCAAACTGTTTTAAATTACAGCATAAACTCACCAGGAATAGTCCATCTGGAAATTCATTTTTAATGATTATCACATTAGTGAAGTTTAAGAATAGCAGATCAGTGCAGGTCCCAGCCGGTCTTGACAGAAAATACAGAGTCCAGCCAGTCTGTACGGTGGCCAGTAGGTGTCAGAAGATTTGCAATAGGACCAACAAGAACACAATTGGAATGACACACACACAAAAGACACAACGTGATGGTAAAGGCCACAACTCAAACGCAGCGGTTTCTGTATTTGTCATTCTTTTTGCCGTTGTGTTGTGGCTTTTAATGTCACATTGGGGCTTTTGGATTCGTGTTATTCCATTTGTATTTGTGTCATTCAGTTGCATTTGCCTTATAACCACTGCAAATTGTCTGACACCCACTGGCCATCATTAATATGAGACCGATCGAAGACTGAGACCAAATGCTCAAGTCTGAGACAAGACTAAGACTTTCACTTTTAACTTCTATATTTTTGTTTGTGCATAAGATTGTAGGAGAAAGTTTGTGTAAGGACGAGTGAAAACGAGCCTTTGTTCGCATCAGGACGTCCCATGAGCATCAACAGTGGTAACATTGATGACAGAAGATGTGTTGATTTCTGTTTGTTCTTTACATTTTACTTAAGACACACCCAGCTGAAGAGATCTGGATCTAAACAATAATTACCATACCAAACTGACATACAGACACCATATGTGTGTGTCTATGTGTGTTTATTACATTTGGTTGCCAGTGTCGGGGGGCGCGACACATTACAACGTAGTAGTGAATTTGACAACTTTTAAATTACTTTCAAGGTCACAAAACCAAAGTATTTCCACTTAAATCTCACGAAACCACATTTAGACTGTGCATAGGCTATTTATGTGAAGCCAAAGCTAAAGTCAGTGACTCTTACAGCTGACATCTTTGAAAATGTTGCTTTAGAGCTTTTTCTTGTAGCACGCCGCAAAGGTTTTACTTTTTTTTATCAATGCAGGATTAGTGGAGGAGTACAACACTCACTGATGTGTAATATCCTCAGAGATAACGTGATGTTATATGATGAAAAGAGTCATGCAGTGGGTTTTTGTTTGCATGTGTGTGCAGGAACTGAAAGTAGGCTGGAAAAGTTGCAACATCAAAGAGTAGTGCAAGGCAAAAACAGCTGGTCAGTGTGTGTGTGTGTGTGTAGAAACACACCTTCAAAGGGGACCCTCGATGTCCCGGCCCACCTGACTCCATGCATTAACATGGGAACACATTTATGGTATACACACTACTGCACACACACACACATGCTTTGAAATATCTGCTGGACACTTCTGCACATACATGTTCTGCAAACACACATGCACACACACACACACACACACACACACACACACACACACACACACACACACACTTGTCACCGTGCCTGTGCATGTGTCTGCATGTGTGTGTTTCTTTTCAGTGATTAAAGCACACTAAAGTCACACACAGATAAATCACTGGTTCTGTGGAGGTTCAGGGTGGTGAACTTGTCCTGACATGTTCGGACCTGATGCTCCACAGCTGGGCAGGATCGGCTCTGGAAGACAAACTCAGACAAGAGGAGACCAATGACTCTTTATTTTCCTTTTACAGGGTTTTACATTGTTAACTGGATTCTTATGATTTCAGGAAGTAAAAATCTTCACTTTCTTATAATTTTTGATATGACACATTCTACTGACAAGTCAGGAAAAATGTCCCATTCCAAATTATTCAAAGACAAAAATGAGGTCTGAATTGCTTGTACAAATCAAAATAATCTTTAATGAGGTAGGGAAAAAGTTATTGTATTAAGACGACTTACTCGTTTCAAAAACCCTATTGAGCAAATTTTTCTTCTTTTGTAGTGTGTAGTTTCACAGAACAGGAAAAAAAAAGAATTATTTCATTAAGAATGAATGCTTTTTTTTTTTTTTAACCCTGTAGTGCATAGTGGTCACTACGGTGGACACCTATTTAGAAGTTATTTACTCCTAAATTCAATGGTTTATGTGGTGGAAATTCAAATTAGCCTGTATCAGGATAGTTTTATTCTTCTTAGGGCCTGAAGAAAATGTTTACAATTTTTTTTCCAAACATATACATATTTTTGAACATGTCATGGACAAACTTTTGAGGGTGAAAAAGCATATATACTATGACTTAGTCAGTGTTAAAATGGATGAAAGAGAGTTAAGAAAGTTTTGCATAACATTAAAAAAAAGAAGATTCATGAAATTACCAAAGAAAAAAGAAAAAAAAAGTTAAAGAAAAAAAGTCATATCTACATCAAGTTCACACTGTTTTATGTTGAATGCTCAGTTACAAATATTTGAAAAAGAAATATTAGGAAGCTTTTTTTCATGCCTTTATACAAATAAAAACACTCAAGAAAAATCCTGACACTGAATTTCATGATTCATGCATCAGAGGGTTAATGTACCTAGTGTGTAGCGTTCTGAAAAGTTGATTAAGCAAAGTTCCCAAGTCTCATTAAGTTTCCCCTCTAAGATACTGTCACAGAAACGTAGCATTTCAAGTTATGGAGGGGGTATAACAGAGCCTAAGAGCTTTTGTTTTTTTTTATTATGGGTGTGTATGTGGTTTCAGGCACTTCTGCAGCCAGCCCCTAGTGGAGGCTTGAAGAACTGCAGCTTTCTACATAGGCTTGTTTTATAAGACAGGAGTTTGAGGCTCGTTTCAAACCTCAAATCTCCCTCATTTGCTGTTGGTTAATGTGTTTTCTAGTGGAGATAAGATGATTGTAGTAATTAAAAACAAGTTCATGCGGGTTTTCAGGGTCATCTAAAGGTTTCTGTCCTTCAGGAAATGTGTTTCCTCATAAATCTAAAGTTGAGGTGGATGATTCAGAGGTGAGAGAATTAAAAAAAACAACACTGCTTTCTTTCACTACAAATGTTTGTGAGTGCTGAGCAGGAATATGATCCACACACTGCAAGACAGGAAACTCCCTGGCTCCCTGATCACTCACATCCTGATCTTTAGATAACAACGCACGTGTCGCTTTTCTACTGCTGTGGTTTCTGCCTGTTTTCATTCATTAGTCCAGCTGCAAGACGAGCATTCCTTACCTCCGCTGCCACACACACACGCTTTCCCAAATACTGCCTGTCACCTCTTCATGTCGTCAGGCTTCAGGTATGGATACTGTCATCACAGCTGAACACGTCACTGTGTGAAGCTCTGTCTGTGTTAAGATCAGGAGTGACGAAACTTATACAAGAGTGAAAATCCTGCAAGAAATGAATCAGTAACGTTACAGAGACGACAACTGGGCTGGATCATCTCAGAGGAAGAGTTTGCAAATATCACTTCCTTTACTTTTTGTATCAGCAACAATGTTTTACAATGTCTTGATGTCTTCAAACACCCAGACCGGCTTCACTGTGTGTGTGTGTGTGTGTGTGTGTGTGTGTGTGTGTGTGTGTGTGTGTGTGCAAGGATTAATCCCCCGTGTTTGCACTGACAGCTACATGTTTCATTAAACAGACAGAGATAAAAGCAGCGAGGAAGGCCGTGTTGTTGTGCAGTCATGTTTTGTTCTCAAAACCTGGCAACTTTTCAGCCCAGCCGCTGTCTACACCTTACCCAGCTGAGAACACACACACACACACACGCACTCACACACTCGCACACACACTCAGTATAACACACACTTGCTTTTAGAAAAGGTGTAATAAAACTTCCCTGTCAGTCTTTCATGTGTGAGGCTTAAGAGCTGTCAGACGAACAGGAGGAAACCACCATGCTTTGATAGACGCTCGAAACTCAACGGAACGCTTCACACGACGTGCATGGACGTGTGCTGGTGAGTGTTTGTGTGTCTGTGTCCCGAGTTCTCTGAGGTTTGATCGCTCATAAGGTTAACTTGATATCTGGGTGGTGTCCTGGTTTAGCTTTAATTAATACATCGAAATCCCCTCCTTAGATAATTTATAAATGAGCTTTTAAATACATTTCAACAGAGTCGCTCTTAAATTCTCTTTACCTAATATGTCGTCATCTCTGTTGAGTCTATCATTGTCTTTCTGCCCTCTTCTGGTCTGACAGTGTAGTGCAGTTACTTTTATTTTTTTCTCCATTTGTCACTGGCCTGATTTGCATAATATAAGTGGAACTTCAGGCCTCAGAAGAAAAGTACCTTAGGAACTTACCCAGAGGAGCTAGGAACTTTTTGACTGAAGGGACTAAATTCAGTTCTGGGGTGAGTTATCTACCCCTTGAGACGGTTGTACTTTCTATTCAGTCCAGGACCTTTGTGGGCTTTGTAGGCATGGACTGATGTTTCTGATTGGTGGAGAAGCCACAGTGTTTTTACCCGGTAAGATGACCCCCGGCTGCGATTGACTTGATTTTTTTAACCTCCTAAACAATTACCTTTTTTGAGCCTTATAGTGGGAACGTCAGTACGTTCACATGCAGCTTAAGAAACTAGACTATGAGCCAAGTCAGTACTAGATCTGACTATTCAAATGCATGTAAACATTTTGGTCTAGGACTCATCAGCTGTCAATATGTCACGGCGACCAGCGCAAGAAAATTGTGATCTGTAACTGTAAGCTGTTACTTTTTTCACACGCCCAGAACCTTGCAGCTGATTCTGATTCTCTGATTCTGAAACAATGATATGGCACGGTTATGGATCTTCATGGGCTATTGAGCTCTATACCCCCAATGCATTCAGGTCCCAACAGTAACATTTGAACAATACCCAAGTATATAGCGAAAAAAAAAGATCTGCGTTTACATGGAAACACAGGAAACTCTGTAGTGTGCATGTCAGGTCTGAAAATGATGATATTAAAAAATAAAATAAAAGCGTAAAAGCCGTGGACACGGCGGGCTACAGCTGATCACCAGGTGTATATATTTGAATGCTTCAGTGCTGATGTGCAAAATGAAAGTTCAATGTGCTATGTGGAGCATGATGTCAGCATTTCCACTGAAAACTCTAAGTCACAGTTTACAACATGATTTACATAGCAATGGTGCTAGAACAAAACAAAAGAGAGACTGAGAAAGTGTGTGACAAAGGCATTCTGAGTCAATCAACAGGCAATTTTTTTATTTGTTTTTTATTGCAAAAACACTTGTTGATCTTAGCTGTCTTCATGAGATTGACCTGTGTTTTGGTGATGCTAGCTTATCTCTTCCTTCTTCCTTTTTTATTGTTGGAATGGTTTATTATGTGCTGAGGTGCTTTTTTCCTAATCCCAAACTGTGCGCCCCACCCCACAAGGAGCCTAGTCTTGTATTTGCTCCCACCCCCCCCCTCCTTCCTCTTGTATTCTTTTTCTTATCTAGTCAAATGGGGCACTGCGCACGCTCGCTGTCTCACAGTCCTCCCGCCTCTGTCCTCCCCCAGTTTTATGTCACTTTCTTTTTATGTTTCTTGGAAGAGATGAAACTGAAATACAATTTCTGCTGTAAAAAATATGCAATTACAAATGTGGCATCCTGTATCTTGGTGTTTCACCGTTTCTTTTATTTTTTTCTCTATATATCTCTGTGCTGATTTGCGTACTCAACCAGGTCTTTGGACTGTCAAACAAATTATGTTGTTCTTGGGAATGTTTCACCAGGAACCAAGAGTTTCCTTTGAAAATCAACTCAAGAAGATGATTGTTTGTGAGTTATTGAAATAAGTTAGTTTCAGATGTATGTGAACTTATTTGGACAGAGGGAGAAAAACAGACACTGTTGGTGATCCATCAAAAGTTCCTGAACTCTGGAGAAAGTATCACACCCATGAAAAGGACATTCAAAGGGTGACTCAATTACCAAGGAACTAAATTAAGACCCTAATTCTTGCAGTTGAAATGCACCTGCAGGCAGAGGTGGGTGACTGTAGGTGGCTTTTGGCCGTCGTTATTTTCTATCTAAGAATCAATTCAATTAAAGAATGACTGTCACAGTCTGTCTTCATTCAGCTGTATACATAAATGCATTATATCATAAAAACCAAATGGCACAGAGCTGAATAATGCTATAGAGTCAGGTTGTGGGAACAGAGGAGGGAGTGAGTCAAAATGCAAACCCACTTAGAATTGATCCCAAATAGGAGACAATCAATTTGGCTCCAATTGAATTCACATCAAGCAGAGGGGAAAGGCTTTTCAACCGCCCAGCAGAGGCATTCTTCTCCTTCACCATTGACGGTGCGATTGACACACATTTGTCATGTCGGGACCTTGTGCAGAAATCCAACCGATTATTCAGTAAAAATCCATAACTCTCTACTCCCCGGGCGTTTCTGGAAAACCTCCACTCTCATTTTTTTCCTTGTCGCTCCTCATCAGCTGAGCTTTGTCCCCTGTGTGGTGCGGAGTCAGTGGGGTTTTTGTGATGACTGTACAGTCTTGTGTGGAGCAAACAGAAACAGATACACACACACACACACTGGCATCTCCCCCCATTGAAAACACACACAAACGCTGTTCTATTGATCTGCTCATCTAGTGGGACGGGGAAGTGCAAGAGTCTCATTTAGTTAAAATCATTACTCCAGATGGATGAAGATACGAAGCTTTAGAGGACAGAGAGAGGAGAAGATGTCACAATGAGGGAAGTGGAGAAGAGAATTCCTCTGTCTTCCTCTCTCCCTCTCATTCACAAACTCACATCACTCACACACACACACACACACAACCACAAACACACACACACACACACACATGCGCACTGCAGAGAAGAGTGCTTTGCAGAGGGAAGTCTTTGCAGAGGTCGATAGCACTTGGCGAGTGATCTATCGACAGAGCGGGAGCGTGTGAGAGATGAGTTCAATATACTTCAATTTAGCTCCACTTGCTTTAATTACTTCCACCCTGTGTGTGTGTGTGTGTGTGTGTGTGTGTGTGTGTGTGTGTGTGTGTGTACCCCCAGAGGCTTAGACTACCTGTGAAGGGGGATAATAAAAATACAGCTGTGGCCTTAATAAATTCAGGGTCTGCTGTGTGTTTAGGAGGGTCCTGAGGGCTGCGGCCCCTCGAGGTGTGAATTTGTTTCAACTCTATACATTTTAAACATCCATTTCTGTAGCATGATGTGATTTATAAAGGACTTTTGGAGAGAATCTAATTATAGAATGCTTTCTTGAGTATGGAGCTTGATTTATTAGTTCCTGGAACCAAATGGTACCTGTGGCTGATCGCGGAGTTCCACGGAGGCCTAAAGTCCTGGGAAAATTATGAAAATCAGTCCAGTGATGTGAAGAGAAAAAAATAAAAGTAATTGCAAAACCCAACCAGACCACCAGAGGGCAGCAATGCAACAACAAGGGGAGATAGGCAGGGATGGGTATCAAGATCCGGTTCCTGTTAAGAATTGATAAGAAATGGTTCAATCCAGTGACATCATCAGCTTTTTTGCTGAACAGTTCCCTTATCAATTCGTAGCGTTACACCAGGGCGTACGGACCTTAGCAGGTAAATGACAGTTTCCCAAGAAAACTCGGATTCAAGTTTTTTTGCTTGAAGTTTTGCTTAAGAAGCTGTAAAACTGAACACACAAACAAACATACATTACTTTCTCACACTGGATTCATATTTAATACATTCAACATGTTGTACATCTCCTAATGTGCTAAAACAACCTAGTAAACATAGTGCTAGCTTGATGCTAACTTATACAGGAAATTGCATTGATATGCTAGAGGTTAGCATACATCAATATACCTATGATTTTAAAGCAGAATTTTATCTTTCATCACAGAATAACCTTATATGAACAAAACTTAATACTCAAAAATTTCAAAATACTTACAGGCAAATGTTTTCCAAACAGAGAGTGGAAGCTCATGGTTGACTGCAGCGCAATAAAGGCTAGCTCCAGGATCCGCACAACTTAAAGTGATGCTATTGGTATATTATAACATAAAACAAAACGATACACTGGCTTTACACAACATGTGATTCTTTCTTTTTTTTTTTTTTTTTTGTTTACGTCCCGAGATATTACAATCCAGTGACCAATTTCATATTTATGTACTTACAAACTTAATAAAATGTTGCTGACAAAGAAAACTCATAAAGCTACTTCAGGAATTGATAAGAGAATCAATTAAGTATCAATGAAATCTTATCGAAACCCATCCCTAGACTTGGGCTAATGGCAAAGCGGTTTCAAATGCTTGAATCAGAGCAAGAAGACTTCAGAAATCGACTGTTGCTCCAGTTTAAAAAGAGATCTAGTTGATTGAGGACTTTGAGTGGGACGCATCCTTTCCACATGTTCTTGGGTCATTATTAAAAACAGATCTGATGATGGCATTTCAACACTTATATAAAACCAAACAAGGATGTGTTCCTAATGACTTCTTCTGTGTTTTAATAGCTGTTGTAAACTGGATATCCACTGACACGTTAAGCTGAGGGTCTCCAGTTTACACGGTCACTCTTTAAATTATAACACCAGGAGCTGACAGAGACACATTCACACTAACAGGCTCAAAGAAGAACATTGTTTAGGAGTTATTAAATCAAGTGAGTCACGGCTGGAGGTCATCTTATTGTGAATGGAGGAAGAGAGAAATAAAAACACTGCGGCTGATCTACCAATCAGAATCAATCAGCAGGCCCCGCCTCCTAAAGTTCTTGGAGCAGGAACTTTTCAGGAGGCAAATAAATGAGTGAGACATCAGGTAAAGTGGGTTGAAAATGTCCAACAGTTGTTTGCATAAAGTCATAAGCTCTGTGCAGATCATATGGTAGACAAACCTCCTGAATTAAATCTTTTTAACATTTTTCACTTAACAATGTTTTATTAGACAAAACAACACCACATTACAAAACTTCACATCCTCCTGCTGTTTTCCCTCCGTCTGCTTTCCCTCCACAAAAGTGTTAGCTGACATATCGCAGATGAAAGATCCCCCGACCGGTGCACATACTTTCAACCCTGTTATCATCGGTTTCTGAACATGTTGTCGAGCAGAAGTCAACGCACAGATTCCATGTCAAATACCCGTCTAACCACTGTCTTCAGTTCCTATCCACTAACCACAAATTACACACTACATGTGATAAAACAGGGCAAGGAATAAAATGTTTTTCCTTTAAAAACATTGGCTGTTGACTTCAAATCTAAAAGTAAGAGTATCCAGTTTTCCCATATTGTATCTACATCCATCTGTCCACTAAGATCCCAAATAATGAGTGCAAAATCATGTGTGCAAAGTAAAAAATTGCATATGGTATTTGGTTTAATTGCATTAAAAATGTGTTTTTTTGTCATTCACTGCATCCTGAGTGTGTAGAAACTGGATATACTTGCCCATCTTGTGTGACATAATACCCAATACTTAGGATGGCACATTGGAGAAAGTACTGTGAGAGACGCTGGCACTAACTGCGCTGGTGTGCTGGAATGATCCAGACACAAGAAAATGCAGCATATCATTGGGTTTTTCCACACGGCTTGGATGTGACATGGCACCTTTTTTGTGTCTGGCTCCAATTTCTCAAAGCTCTTGGGTCATTCCACAGCTCAAAAATGGCATTGCTGAGTAGACGATATGTCTCTACTGTTTTTATTTCTGACATTCAAAATATAACAACATGCACAAGGAAGATTCTCTTTCTCCTTCGTCTGTCATTGCACCTATGCCTCCTTCTCTCCGCAGTGACCGAAGCCATTTGTGTTTCAGTTTGCACCTGCCTTCCAAATGTGCTACAGATAGACACAAAAACAGCAAACGCAATAGATTACAAGTTTGATAAATCGCATTGCAGGTGCTAAATGATTATATTTGCATCTCCTCCTCCCAGTATTTTGACATGCTATATGGATGGTGCTCGATATTTTGCTCATTTGAGAGACACAGTTGACAGTGGGCCCTGCAATCACATCTACCTATAGCCCCATCCTTAATTGGCTTCCTGAAGACAAGCCTATCAGAGGGAAGGGTGTAGTTAGGAGCAGGGGTTTTAAAGACACAGCAGCTGAAAGAAAGTGTGTCAGAAAGAAGATAAAATAAAGGTTTTCTAAAACACCAGTGAGAAAGAAAAGGTGTTTTTCTTTTAAGCTTCAAATTTTCCCTCTTTGATATCAACACAAGGCTGGGGGAGGGGTATGCGGCCCTCTTGCTCCTCCATCACCTTCAACGTCACCCAGTCTATGGGCCACACACGGACATAAGTGGATCTGGGGATGACTAACACGGCTGCCAACATTCGTCTGTGAAAACGGGAGATTTTTTTTGTATCAGTTAATCTGCCTTCATCCATCAATATGTGATGCTGAGCTTAAGGTTAATAAATTAAATTCAAAAAGGTGTGAGAAAAAATACTCACCCTGCTGACCTTTCAGAAAAAGAATGCCAGTTTCACACCTTTTTGTCCATTTAGTGTTGTTTTAGGCGGCTGTGTTTGTATTTATAAGTGATTCACAGGTTGTGCCACCTCTTAAAAACGGCTGTATGGCTATAATCCTATGATTATTCTATCAAATATATGTTTATAACAAAGTGCACTGCTTGTCCCTCACATTCTGACTCCTGAGGTGAACAATGCATGCTTCTATTCTGTCTTTTTCCCTCACACCCTCATTAGAAGCAGACGTTTTCACACGGAGAAAACCAAACAGAGGAAATTAACTTAAATCTCCCCTTGTCCCACAAAGGATGTTGAGGCCACCTGCTCAGGCGCTTATTCTGCTCGAGTTCGTCGGCACAAAGAGCATTTCCTGAACAGGTCATTTAACTAACTATGTTTTTTTTTTGGGATCAAGTTCTTGAGAGGTTCAGCTTCTCTCTGTATGTATTTGCACTTGTGCACTGGTACTTAGAGGTTTGAGTCAAATAGTCAAGTTGATTTAAGTTTGAGGGTAAAAACTTAGTTTTCATCACTTAAAAGACATTAAGAAGGGGGTATTGTGCTTTTCTAAGTCTTTATTTGTCCTTTTGGGGCCAAAATGGTATCTTAACATCATTCATGATTTGAAAAGAATCCCTATTTTTCTCTCACTGATGTTTTAGAAAATGCGTCCCTTATCCCTTAGATGCTGTTTCTTTAAGACTCCCCATTACACAAACCCCCCTGTCTCTCTGATTGGGTAACCTTCTGGATGGCTGGAGCTAGTACAGACCTTGTTTTTTTCACGCTTGTACCTCCAACATGTCATGAGCCAGTTATCCTTTTGTGATGATGATCTCATTTTTCTTTAAAACACAGGATTGTAATCATTTTACTGACAGATTCAGAGATTTCTAAATCATGCAAACACAACGAGGTTTGGAAATCTGCACAATTTCAGTCTAAACATCCAGCATTTTTACTTTATGTCCATGTTTGTCCAAATGTGAGAACGCAGAATACCCCCTGTTAAAGCCACTTTCTGAATTCCAAGAGTAATCACTCCACCAGTCTGTTATTGCTCATTGTATTTTTGTCAGGACAGAGCCACTGGTGGGAACGTCAGAGCTGAAGAGGTGAAGTCATCTGTTAGTTTAAAGCTGATGAGTTCACAGCTGTCTAATACGTCTAAGAATTTAGGAAGGATCAACTCTTTTTTTTTTTTTTTTTGTCTGAATTCACCAGAGCTGAGTCACTGCTGCAGCACCATTAATCTCACACCTGAAGATGTGATGAGGGACGTGTACCTCTTAGGAGTGTGTGTGTGTGTGTGCGTCTGTGGAAGACTTGACGACTGAAGGAAGAACACCTGTGTGGACTCGGCTCGTTGTGGATAAGTACCAGCAGAGATCAGTGACTTCTACACCTGCCTGTGGAGGAAAACACACACACACACACACACACACACATACACACACACTGAGCACGCTGCAGAGACAGAGGCTGGTTCAAGTGTTTATCTGGGCATGCACAATCAATATGTGAGAATTTTCTCATTTTTTGTAAAGGGAGGTGAGACTGAAAAAATGCATCAGTACTTTGCTTATAGAGCTTTAAAAGGCAGCACAATGAAATGATGCGGTGGTCAGACTCCATGACTCTTTGATCAGGCAACCTGACTGTGTCTCTAAAGACATATATTTTATGTATAACTGGGAAATAACCAGTTCCATATCCTGGTTTTCATTCTTTTCACCAACATCAAAAATTTGACTCTGAAACTTTGGCCAACAAAAGTTTGATTAGTGATAGCAATACTTGAAGAAACCAGATCCTACAAGTCATACCAAATCCGTTTTCATTTATTTAATTAATTTAGTTCACATAAGTGCAATATCCGGGAAACCAATTGGTTTTGTCACACCACCATGTAAATAACTTTTCCTATTTCTTATCTTACACATATATATTTTAGCATTTACTGTAATCTTATTGCTTATTTCTTGTTTATGGTATCCATTGCACACTTACTTTATTATTCTATTCTATTTCTCTATTCTATTTTTTATTATATCTTATCTCATTGCTTATTCTATTTATTTGAATTTCGATTGTATTTCCTCATTGTCCTTCTTAACTCTAATTACTTTCTACTCTTGTACTGTGTGATGAGCATCTGGCAACACTAAATTTACCCAACGGGATAAATAAAGTATTAAGAAACCTTAAAGAGGGGCTAGTGCTGTTTTTAAAAAGTCTTCATACTGTCCTTCTGGTGCCTCTGTGGTATCTTTACAGGATTTAAAGCTCAACAAATTTGTATTCTTTCTCACTGCTGTTTAAGAAAACCCTTATGGTCCCTTTAACATGGAAAATTTCCACACTGCGCACCTCCAAAAATGTATAACTGCAGAACAGAGAGGCACAGACAACTCGGATGATGAACAAGCACTTCTAGCATCTAAAGTGCAAAAAAAGACAGTCATTTACATGGTTCATCACCCAGAGATTGCCATGATGACCATGTGATGAACAGGGGCTTTTATGAAAGGTCAATTGGCGAAAAAAATGTCAACAAATGCAAACTTCTTCTACCCTTCTTTTTGACCAGGCAGTATAAGAAGTTTTATCTTATCTCAACCCGACATGAGTACAGCACCTTGCAGTGTTAAGCAAGTTACAATGAAGAGGAACAACTTCCCTTTAATGGGCAGAAACCTCAGACAGAACCAGACTCATGTTAGACAGACATCTGCCTTGACTCTTGTGATCCATGTCTGTTAAATGGTGAAACTGTAAGAAAAACAAAGCCCTGCATTGGTTCACTAAAAATGTCAAAGGAATTAAAATGCACAAAGATGAATGAACAAGTCCGAACAAGTCCAAAAGTTTTTTTCTCCTCAATTAAAGAGGAAAGTCTCATCCAAACTCTATTGCAAGTCCCAGAAGTTAAAAAATTGAAATCAAGTACTTCGAAGGTTAAGGGTCAGCTTGAAAAATTACAACCAGTCAGGGTTCAGGAGGTCAGCACCGCCTCAAAGTGTGTAGATATCCCTGTTTATACCACATATGCTGTTCTTATAGCCATAAATCTGTGATGTCTGCTGTTGTTTTTCCATTTTTTTTGTCTCTGCAAACCCCACACAGTCCTGGCTAACGTCTCCTGCCACTGCTTTTTGGTAGACGCTGCCAGGAGCTTCTCTCATGCTGGATTAATGTTGGGTATGTCACAATAACACCACAAAGAGCAGGGTTTAGACCTGCTTTGGTGTATCGTGCCTGGAGATAACATTTGATATGAATTGGTGCTATACAAACAGAAATTGATTGATTTGTTGTTCCTGCATGGACCATTACCTCCTCCTCTCCGCAGGTCTAACCAGTTGATGGAAAACCCCACAAAAGACAGACAGAGAGGGAAGGGAAGGGATGGGGGTTGAGGCAGGGCACGACACACACTCACACACTCACACACACACACACAGACACACACACGAGTCTTCACACATCAGTCAGACAGCCCTCTAGTCAGGAGAACCCCTGGCTCACCTTCACACAGATTTACAGATCACATACACACACTTCCACACACACACACACACACAAGTTGTGCTGACATGAATCTACACAGTCACTTTGACTCACATAAACAAGCCTCCCCCTCCCTGCAAACACACACACACACACACACACTTCAAAGGGAGATTGTAACCTGACAGGACGGCAACACTCAGAACCCACATTGAGATTTATTTTTTTTTACTAACCCACCTGTTTCTTACAAACTTTTAAGCCATCCCTCTCTCTTTTTCCTACTTTTCAGATCTCTTTCTCTCTTTCTCTGTCTGACACGCTAATGCTGGTACTCAAGCATCGTCCGTCTGATGTTCCTCCATTCTCATCCTACATTGTGCGCCCTATCTTTGGATCACACACACACACATACACATTGAACCATGCCCTAACTCGACACAATGTAACCGTGCTCCTGCCTGTGCGACCAGCCAGATGTGAAGCTCTGTAGCGCTCTGTAATCTTATCTGAAACATGTTGCCGAGCAGATGAGCCTGTATGCTGGCAGCGACCTGTATGTAGCAACATCCCCTTGATGTCAGACGCAGCTGGGGACATGAAACAATTTAAGAGGACTCAGGTAGAACGGGTGTTTCCCCAGGAAGTCAGAAAACATTGACCAGATGTTGAAATCTATAGGTGGATGAGCTGCATTGAATAAAAATTCCCCGAAGTGAGGCTGACAATTAAAATGCAAATCAATTTAATGTCTCAAAAGCATGATTTCTTTTATAGACTCGGTTTAAAAAGTTGAACTCTCATGGATTACAGTTAATGAATATTACATAAGACGAATAGAGAACAATCAGTTTGAGATCAGGTATTTACTGCTGGTCTCTTAGGTTGCGTTCACTCCGTAGCACTCAATTCCAATTTTTTGTTTGTCTGTTCGGATTGTGTTTTTAAATGTGGCCCGTCCATGGACAGTGATGTGAACAGCTCACACTCCTGAAGTGAACCAACATGACCGTATCAATGGTCTTATGTTAGAGACAGTTGAGGCAGCTGTGAATGGGTTATGTTATAAAAGAGGGAGAGGAAAAGGAATTAATTTAATTCCCGACTAACCTGGCTGTTCAGACTGGGGTCGCCTTCAAAGAATTTCATTTGCATCTGATTCAGTACCACATTTTAAAGTGGATCTGACTCAAAAATGTCAGAGTCAACTAGGAGTGTTACAATACAAGCTTTTCACTTTCGGTATGATACCAATGTTGCATCCTTGAATATTGACCGATATCAATATTGATCCAATGGGATATCAGCATGTTGTGATGTTCAGTTCAATCTGTAGGTCTTCAAGGCTTGAATACGCCTTGAGGGGGTGTAAAAAATTGTAAATATATTGAACTTCCCCAGTTCTGTGTCACCACAAGACACTTGTGTATGACATAGTTTGCACTGAGTTGCAACGTTTTTTTCAGACTTCACAGCGAATGGACTGCTTGTGTCAGAATGCTAATATGCAGTTGTGCTTAGAAGTTTACATCCCCTCCATTTTTGGCCTTTTTTCAGAAAATATGAATGGTAACACAAAAACCTTCCTGTCACTCATGGTTAGTGGTTGGGTGAAGACATTTATTAACAAACAACTGTGTTTACTCTTTTTAAATCATAATGACAACAGAAACTTCAAAAATGACCCTGTTCATTTTTTTTATACACACACACTGATTACAAGCAAATAGATCACAGGTGAAGATGGTTACCTTTAGTAGACATTCAAACACATTTTTGTTCACTTTTGTGAATTTATCAGGACAAAACCACCAGAGTTGCGTAAACTTCTTAACAGGGTCATTTTTGAAGTTTCTGTTTTCATTATGATCTAAAAAGACTAAACTATTTTTTTTTTCAATAAATGTCTTCATCCAACCTCTAACCATGGGTGAGAGAAAGGATTTTGTGTTATCATTCATATTTTCTGGGAAAAGGCCAAAAAATCAGAAACTCTGCTGAAGTTGATGCTCTGTTCTCTGCATTTTCCATTACGCTGACTCTAATGAGATTGCGTCTTGTAAACAGACGCTTCATGATGACGTAAGTGTGCCAGTAGTGTGACCACGAGTTGTACTGGCCAGCAGGGGGGAATGGCTTGAGACCATTTAAAAGCTTTGCAGGTTTTCCAGATGATAAACTGATTAGAGCACAGATATTATTTTTTGGTCTTCTTCTGTTTTTAAGCTCAAGACTTAAGTCTAAAAACTTTTTCCTGACCTGTTAGTATTACTCATCATATGTCTCCCTCTCATTCTCCCCCCTTTGCTTGTGTGGCCTCTAGTCTTTCCAGTCTCAAGTGTCATAAGAGCATGACTGACTCACCAAAAGAAAGGTGGAGGAAGAGGGAGATAAAGGGGTGATGAGGAAAGTGATAAAAGAGCGTTGCGGTGCACTCAGCCTGCCAGTCACTCGTCTAATTGCGACGTCTGTCAGAGGAAGTGTGTGCTGTCTCTTTACATGGATGACTTCATGTTATTTTTCTCCTCCTCTCCCATTACTCCCATCACTCTGTCGGCTTCCTCTAGCTGAGCCCAACAACCATTAGTCATTTTTTTCTTGCTCTTTCTCTCCTGGTATCACCTCTTTCTGCTCTCAGTATTTCAGGTAGAAGTCACATCTCAGTTTAGATTGTTAGATTGATCTTATTTTAAAGATTGTGAAGATTAAAAAGGAGCTGCAAACTATTTACAGGATAGGTCTGTAAAGTTTATTGTGCATATACTTTTTTGTACTTGATGCTTAACCCTCAAAGGTGTGTTCAAGTGAAATTGAATGTGTACTTTGAGGCAATTTTGGGTTGTTAGTATACTCTTACTTCATTTCACGAAATGTAGTAATTTTTTAAAAAGTTTTTCACCTCTCATCCAAAATGCATGAGGAGACAAAGATTTTGACCTTTAGTTTTTGTGGAGACCTCAGTCAGAGCCGACTGTCATGGCGTCGACTGATTATGCAGTTAATAGTTGTGACTAAGTGGGTGGTTCAACAAAAAGCAAAAAAACGTCCAAGATTTTTCGAGACCTTTGTCCTGAATGTGGGAAATTAGAAAGTTGTAATAGTAACAGAGTTGTGAGTAGTGCTATATAAGTCGATTACCAAAGGAAAAACAGTTGATTCTTTGCATGTTTGTGTGCAAAATTTGGCTGAATAATATATTTCCAGGTTAAAACACTTCCACAAACTTCCCACAAAGTTATTCTCCTCTTTTGAAGATGCCAAAACTCAGTAGTGAGTCCCAGAAATCAAATTAAAGTAATTATATGATGGAATTTGGGTCGTAAACGAAAAGCGAAGCTGATAACTGACATTCTTCAGGATGTGTAAAACGTCGGCTCAGAAAAGTGACTATCAGGCTAACCTGAACAAAGCGCCATCTTATAAGTTCAAATTTTTCTACGAGAAAATCAAAACTCTTATACCAGGGGTGTCCAAACTTTTCCCCTAAAGGGCCTTATTGGAAACTGTAAAAATGACCAAGGGCCGGTGGCTCTTATGGACACGTTTACTAATAGTGAAAGTTACAAATGAGCTACTTCTATTTGTAACTATTTCTATTTCTAAAACTATTTCCTTTTTGTGGTTTCTGAAAAAAACAAACAAATGAAAAAAAAAATGGTTAAGTCAAACCTGCTTGTGCTGTTATTGCAGACCTTTGAGATAAAACCAAACCTGAGGAAAATATGTAAGAATTTTATCACTTTATCACGTTTATTTAAACGAAAATTATAAAAACATTTTAAACCCCAAATATCTCTCATCCTGCAATCTGAACCATTTTATGCTACAACTTTTGTCTTTTTTGACCATTTCATATCTTTGATTCAGTTTTCTGATCCTCTCATGTGTTTTTTTTTTTTTAATTCTAAACAACTCATGAAACACATTTTGCACCAGGCCAAATGCAATTAAATGTTAGTTGTAAAAGTTGTTGAGTTTTTGCAGATTGTGCAGAGCTTTATCTTTATAAAGCTGCTTATGCACAGTCCAAATCTTTGTGAGATGTTACCAGACACATTCAGTTTTTTTTCAAGCACTTGACAGAAGTTTTAAATGTAAACATTAGAACATGATTAATTTAAGAGACAAAACTAACACATGGTAAGATGAGAGCTGGGGACTGCTTGAAAATAGACGGCGGGCAACAATTGGCCCCTGGGCCTTAGTTTGGACATCCCTGTCTTATACTGACAGGAACAACACTTATCTTAGCGTACTTATTTCTTTTCCCGTAAGATGAAACATATTTAACTCACCCTTTGCTTAACTTTCACATTATCCAAACACCAGATTGTAACCTTTTTGTCAGAATATTCAGGATCTAAAAAGCCTATTTCTTCCATAAGAGAACAATTTACGGAAAATCTCACTTTAAAGTACAGTCAGGAGAGATTTCACTTATTTCAGATCAATCCTGTATTAACTGTGATATTTGGAAATCCAATCAGCAGCTGCAACAGAAAACAATTCTTTCAGAAAACAACGTAAAGAAGAATAAGAAACTGCCATGTTCTGTTTTAGATGTATTTTATTTTACCTCATACCTGTAAAAATATACTCTCAAAATAAATAAATATATGAAATAAATATAGTGTGTTTCCTAGCAAACAGAAAGTCATAAATACCAATAAAATCCATCAACAGGGTGTGTAAAGGTGTCTCTGTACGTCGGTTCATCAGTGTGTGAACAACAATTCCTTCACAGGGTTCTTGAACGAGTCTCAAGACCTCCAACGCAGTATTCCACCAAAGAAGAAGTCTAATAAACTCCATTGCATCCGTTCTTCTTCTCTGGTTCCTCATGCGCCTTTGAGAGAAAGTGTATTTTTCTGAGCAGCATCTGTCTGTGAAATAGAGAGTCGGTCAGGGAGGGAGTGAGACAGGTGCTCTCTAACCTGTCCTCACAGAGACACGGCTGCTTTCCAGTGCATAATCGACCTTTTGCTCTTTAGATGACGACGCATCTTCAACCAATCTTTCACTCAGCAGCCGTTTTGAATAAAGAAAACAGTAGCATCGACACAGCAGCTGTAGGAATAAAAAGCTAAAGCAGCCAGGTGTTAATCTCACCTTTTAGTTCCTACACTTTGTCCTCTTGCACATGCACTTTGGGTTTGGACAAAAGATGAAATCTGTTGAGACCTTTGCTTATAGGTCAACATTCAGGACAAGGTTGCATCTCTCTCCTTCACATCTTCCATAGAAGATCCTTGTTCCGGTTAATCAAGCTCCACGTTTTGCTTCACAGAAGGTCTCGTTCCTTCCTCAGAGCCAGCTTTAGGGAGTGATTTGATGCACTTTTATGATCCTGTTTTCATCCAGTCTATGGTCCAGATCACGTGCACTTCTCTGCTTCTCAGCTTGGTCAAGGCCACGCTTTGGTCCCTTCAGTCTCAGCTCTGGCCCAGGATGTCTCTGTACAGCTCTGGTACTCTATCAGGATCCACGGGCCTCGGGAGGAAGTGAGTAAACCTCTGATGCCTCCTCGACCTCGTCCCATCCCTGGATGAACCGTCTTTATTTAGAGCAACGAAGTAAAATGCACCTTTTTCTCCGTGCCGGTAGATGTTTGACGAGTAGGTGTTGTACCAGTTTTCTTCAAACTGCTCTCTGAAGACACTTTCTGCAGACAGCTTCTCCTGCAGACAGAAACATGAGGAGGATGAATGATGTGATGGAGAATGTGCCACCTGCTGGTCGTGTGTAACAAACTCAGTCTGCACAGATTTGGTACAGAGAGTGAACTCACCGATCCGTACAGATCTCCTTTGCTGTTCATGGCGAGATAGAGACCGCTGTCTACTCCTCTGATGCTGACGAGCCCCACGGCCAGGCTGATGAACTCTAAAATACCTGCAGGGACACATTTAACATCACATTAGGAGTGAGGAAATTAAATTAGAGGCTTTTTTGAGGGATCACAAAGCTTTTTCCACCATAACAATGTTGATATCTTTTTTCTGAAATTGTTTTTTTTAATGAGATTTGCATGTTGCTCCAAATTCCTCTGCAATCAAATGAAAATAAAAACTCAGTAAATAACTTTGTATTATCCAAAGAAGCCTGACTCTGACATGCAAGACTGAGTATCTTTGACTTGAAGTTCAGTCTAAGTCTGCAACAGAATAAATCAGCTTCAGATCTACAGGAATCTCTCAGAGGGCTGTGTTTGAGCTCTGCATCTTAATACCTGCAGATAAGAGTGTAAAAGTAAAGAGGAGATTCCAATCTTATCTGAAAAATGTGGAACAAACATTAAAACTTGGTGTTTGCTTTTGCAAAACTTTGCTTGAAATAAAATCTGTGGAGTGCATGTGCATGCATGGTGAATCTGCTGGATAAGCAGCAGCTGCTGCTGCAGACATCACAGGAGATATGGGAACCCCATAGGTGTATGTAGTAGCCTGTTTAATATCATTCATAAATCTACAACTCACAAAACAAAGAATGAAATTAATTATCTGC
This sequence comes from Thalassoma bifasciatum, assembly GCA_008086565.1. Taxonomy (NCBI): domain Eukaryota; kingdom Metazoa; phylum Chordata; class Actinopteri; order Labriformes; family Labridae; genus Thalassoma; species Thalassoma bifasciatum. The sequence goes on from RPOG01001145.1 coordinate 62,928, forward strand.
TGTTTGATCTTCTTTCTCCCTTGAACGATAAATTACAATCACCAGCAGAAATTCAACATTGCTTTGATGCAACCAACTCATTAAAAGGGCTGATGGTTTTAATAATTGGAGGGATTTTTTTTCCAAGGGATCCGTACCGAATCTGCTGTGGTCCTTCCTTGTCCCCTGCACGGTCCCATCCGGACGGATCTCCAGGTGGAACCCGGTCCTGCAGTAGAGCTGCCTCCGCCTCAGAATCCCCTTCAGATGGCTGAGGTCCGCCAAGCTCCGCGACAGCCTCTCTGCGGACACCAGGTGCTCCTGCCCCTGCCCCTGTCCCCCCATCATCAGTCCGCTCACTGAGTTGTAGTCCACCGCCCCGGCTGGGGTGAGCACGAAATGAGAGCCTACGGGAGCTGGAGCGGCACCAGCGGGACCAAAGGTGTCCAGAAATCCGTTGACGAAGCTCCCAACCTCCGCCGCTGCCCCCATTACAGAGAGGAAAACCAGATCCGGTTCTAAAGCTTAGGAGATCCAAATGTAGATCCAAGTGATGAGGAGAAGGTTTCAGGGCGAAATGGAAAAAGTTGAAAGGAGGAGAAGCTCGATTGGTGCGCGTTTTTGCGCAGTCACAGCAGCCTTAATGAAATGGATTTGTAATTGAGATCCAAGCAACTCCCACGTTACTGCCTCGATGTGTGCAGCAGTTCTTGTCCTCTCTGCTCCTCTGGCTGCTATTTATCCTCCTCTCTTGCTCTGCGCGCTCCCTCTCTCTCCTCCTCACCTCGGGATACTCCCCTTCGTTCCGGAGTACTTTAGGGTTTTCCTCTCTCTCTCTCTCCCTCCCTCTCTCTCTCTACAGGCTTTTATTTCTGCGGTACCCTCCGCTCTCCGTGCAGCTGCGTATAGCGCAGTGAGGACACTTTTACGCCTCATTTATATAACGCAACAATTCCCCCCCGTGGAAATTCACCCCAAGTTGCCTTTTTATGCAAATGCGCCCGGATCTTCCTCCTTTATGAATCATCCTTGAGCCCGTTTGAAGGTGCGCCTTCATCATCCCTCTCTGCTTCTCTTTGATGTATAGTTTCAGCGCAGGGGAAGAAGAAAAGGAAGAAGAAGAAATGACAAATCAGAAAACAGCCTGAGTACGGATTTTCCCCCTGCGACTTCACACAGTCTCATGTGATGTCAAATAGCTCGTGGGCTCATAAACAGAGGCCGGGTGCAAATTGAACTGTGAAGGTGTGTGCGTGTGTGTGTGTGTGTAAGACAGAGGGAGACCCGTGCAACTGCTGCAGCAACTCGTGTGTGTGTGAATTGGACACATAAAGAAAGAGAATGTGTGAGTGTGTGTGTGCCAAACATCGTGAAAGTGATATTGCTATTGTACACTTAACGCCCCCCACCACCCTGAAATGACTTGGTGCAGACACACACACACACACACACACACACACACACACACACACACACACACACAAGCAAGGAGAGAAAGAGAGAGAGGAGAAGAGAGGGAGGAAAGCCCCCATTTGCGTAATTTTCGCACTCGGCTGTTGATTTATTGCCCCTGTTTTATGTAACCCAGCCGCGCGTTTACTGCGCTCGCACACACACCCACTCACACACACATATATACACGCACACGCACCCACACACACCTGTGCAAACGACATCACTTGACTGTCAATCCCTTCATTGATCTCTCCTGTGCGCTTTGAACAGTTCAGGGAGCCCACAGCCTATATCTCCTTAATTGTGGTCTTAGAAGACGAATCAAAGACGCAGATGCTTCAAAGCGCAGGGATCTTGTAAGAGGATCAGGTAATAACAACCAGAAGAAGGGAATATACCTGTTTGAACTCCAAGCTCGGATAATACCCGACACTTGACTCTTAAAGGGCTTCAAGTAGCTGTTAATTCTTTATTAAATAGACGGAGATTCTCCTGCTTATACAGCTTTTAATTGATCGTGTCTTTGAAAGTTGATCATGTGTGAACTACACTGACCATGATGATCTTATGGGTAGATTTATTATTCTTTGAGGCCTGTATGTTTAAAAATGTGCTTTAATGCAGCCAAGAGTCAATAATGGTGCAATTACGTCCACTATAACATCTCCGTTCATGATATTCTCACCTTTTCATTCGTTCACATCTCCACTCCAGGACCTAAAGGGTCAAACCGCACTTTACATCCTCAACTCAAATGTGGATTTATCTAAACAGAGGCACGTGGGGGCCATGTTCCAGCCTATATGGCATTGATTTTGGCAGCTATACAGACCTGCACTGGCGCACAGCTGCCCCCTCCCCTGGGAGCTGCGTTGATAAATGAGTCGGAGGTGCAGAGGTGTTTGTGTGCACGCGTGTGTGCGTGTGTGGTCGTCATTTCGTGGGCCTACTTATATCAATTTCTGCAGCGTGACAATAGGATAGAGGTGGGGGGGCAGCCATATGCTGGTTTTACACACTTTATACCTTCATACGGGAGGCCAGGAGTGCGTGTGCGTGTGCGCATGTGCTTCATCTGTATCGCCACAAAATAAAAAAAGGAAGAAAATTCTTAAAGCAGACAAGATCGATGGGAGTCCCCCTCAGGCTGATCCGATCCTGATATATTGGATATCGACCAAACCACAATGGCGGTGTCAACTACAATGCCACATTTTAAGCCTCTGCGTAAAAGGTGGACGCACTGAGTTCCCATGGTCACATGGTTTTGCTTTATTTCTCTCCATTTAACGCTTTGTTTTATTATAGAGTGAAGCAAAGCTTGTAGCCACCATAACAGTCACATAAGCCCCAAGGGTCATATCCCCCCACTCCTCCAGCAGCCCACACACACACAAAGAAATTACAGCCCAATCGAAAGGCTGGATAATGGAATAACTGAATAAGTAGCCTGGAGGTTATTAATGCAAGTGGTCTCCAAACAGAGGTCAGGCAAACTCCATGGGGTCCCTGAAAGTAAGACTAAGAGACCTCCTGCAAAAATATTGGCTTATTAGATTTTATTGAAATACTGCTTTCATGCTCTTAGGCTGAAAAATCAATGCAGCTACATATTTCTTATGCAAGTGTGATTCTTGTTTTAATTTGGCAAAAAGAGAAGCCACATTGTTTGGTATAACTTGTTGTTTCAACATAAAATTATGATGTTGAGGACTGCTTTAAATTTTCATGTAGGGTTAAAAAATAGCAGAAGTTGTCTTGATTTATTGTGTTGACCTCTGTCTCAGTTTGGTTGATTCAGATTTGTTAGAAAGTGTAACTTTGGCAGGTAGTTTTTGAAATAATTTATCTATTTCAACTTTGCTAAACTTTTCATTTTGGTTCACTTTTTTTTTCATTTATTTATTGATTTATTTAAAATTACTTAGCATGTGCCATTGAACACTGTTGTTTAGAAAATCAGGGTCTTATTACATTCCTTTCTCACTCATGGTGTTACAGTTAAGTTACAATCCACAAAGGCATTATGGGTACTACTTAAAAGCTGTAGCTCTACTAAATAGCTGGGAGGTGTTGAGGTGATTGTCAAGTCAACATACACTACTGATTTATTTGGACCTAAAATTTCAAGTTGAAGTATGTTTTGTAGTTGAGACAATTCCAAATTATAACAAAGTGTTTCCACAATAACTTCAGTAATCTTTTGCTGTATTGATATTGAATAATATGCTATAAAATCAAATGTGCTAAATCACATTTTACAGCACAGAAAGAGAGTGTCTCATCTATTCCGGATTAGAAACCAAGAATCAAAAGAGCACATTAGGACATTAAAGCTTTGATTACTCATTTAAAGGGTCTATTTCTACCGACTGTTTTTGATATTCATTGTTTGATGTGTTTTCAGCTCCTGGTTAAACGGAGCTTACAGGTCAGAGTGATCCGCCGTGTTTCATGTGTGAACAGGTGACAGGCCCAGGTATAAGGCTTCACTCCTTTATACTCTCAGCATCAAAGTCAGAGGAAAAGCCCCATCAGGTTAACATTAGTCCTACATGTAAAGACTTAAATGAAGAGTTCATCTTTGATATTCGTTTGATATCTGCTCTCTATTGGCTCCTTTGATGGGGGTTCACAGATGTTGATATCACTGGTCACTTTTTATTCCCTTCATGTAAAATGAGATATCTTTTCAAGTACATTCCAGGAAGAGGACCAACTTCATGATAAAGTTAAAATATAGACTTTAAATTCTCTTTCTACTTCCACTTAAACTTGCTGAAGGTCCACAAAGTTCATTTTTCTGTCCAGTAAATCCATTTCAGCTCATTTGAAGCCTAAATGTTGAAGGCAATAACTTTTAAAAAAGCTCCCTCTGACAAAAACTTGTATGTATGGCTCGCATAATAGACTAAATGTTTAAACAATAATCAAATCAAACTCTATTGGTTTATACTAAAACATAATCTTGAAAAGATCTGGAGTTTTACTTGAGTTTTTAGGACTGTAGTGTCAGTTTTTAACATAATTAATGAAGGGTTTCTTTTTGGGTGGATCTAATACCATGTATTTTTATGTCTCATGTTAGTGAAAAGGTTCCAAAGGAGTTAGAATAAGCCAAATCCACACGAAAAGTCCTGGCGAATATCTTTTTCCAGGACTTTCAAAGTCTAAAAGGATACCTGAAATTCTTATGAAGTTAGAAAAAATATATATACTTGCATGAAGACATTCTTATTTGAAGAAACTTGGGTGGTGTAATTGTTTTCTTTTAATATCCTTTGTAATAAGACTTTTTTGTCTGGAATTCTTGGGTGAATTTGGCTCATATTAAGTTGGAAAAATTGTCAAAAACATAAATGAATAAATAAAAACAGGCACTTGCAGTGTATGTGTGTACAGAATCAGAATCATCTCTATTTGTGAAATATGTTGCCAAAGAATATGAGGAATTAGATTATCTTTAAACTTTCATCTCTCTACAACATAATTAAACAAACAAACAAAAATGTATGTATATATATCAAAGTTAGAAAGGACCTGAAGATACTCAAAAAACTTTTGTATAGCTTTTGTATATCTTCTATTTCTAATATCTTAACATGTATGTTAAATAGTGCATTGACTTGCAATGGAGGAAAACATACAAACAGGCTGTACTTGTTCATTTGGTGTTCATTATCCAGTATTGTCCAATGGACAAATGACTTTCTATTCTATTCTATTCTATTCTATTCTATTCCGTTAGCCTCAAAAAAGTATGTCTATATTTTGTCAGATCCAAAATGATTGTGTTAGTAGTTTCTCATTCATCTCTTTATCTGCCACCTCCCACCTTCAGAAAAACTCACAATTCTGTAGAAGTCAGTAATTTAACCTCAAATATTTTGTAAGCTCTGGTCAGTCGTGCAGACTCACACTTTTTTGATTTTAGACTTTGTATTATCAAATAAAGACACTTATTCTCCTCAGCTACACAGTCTGGAGAACTAATAACAGCTCAGCACTCACATCTCGCGATGACATCAAACACCGCGAGAGTTTGGTGCTGCCCGCAAACTTATAACCATAACAGCAGCAGCAACAAAACAGCAGCAGCCATGGCAGCTTTCCGCAGGGTAGCAGCGCTGACCGGGAGGCTGAGTCTTTGGCCGGCAGCTAGAAACGAGCTTCTCGGGGGTCTTCCAGTCGGAGGGGGGAGGACACGGAGGTGTTTGGCCGCCGGTGTGTGTCTTGCAGCGGGAGGTGCGGTGGCTCTTTACTTCTACAGCGAAATGACCAGAGGCAGGAGGAGGATGAGGAGTCACAGCATCACCGGTTTGTTCCCGTCATTCCCGACCGTGGAGGCGAAAGAAAAGGTAGGAGGCTGATTTAAACTGGGGTTATATTTATAAAGGTTCAAATGATGTGATACGTAGCGACAGAGAAGGTGTTGTCCTCCTCTGTGTGGACACAAACGGGCCTCAAAAACAGATTAAGCTGGGGGAGGGTTTTCACATCGTCCTCCCAGTTTTCAGACCATAAAAGCACATTTTAAGACCAGCTCCAGTCTGGGTTTGGCAGCAGGGTGAATGTTTTCCTGTCTGCTGGGTAAAACGTGTCATTCATCCCCTGCACGCGCAGTGGAAACTGTTGGTTCACTGTTTGGCTGCAGGACGACGTGCGCGCGCAGCTGCAGGACTGGAGCTCTCCGCTCGCGCTGGTGCTGAAATGACAGTCAGAGGGTGACAGTGTGTGTGTCCTCAGTCTATGTGGTCTTAGTCTGTGTCCTCAGCTGCCCGCCGTCACTGCAAAGCCAGGATGAGTGACACAAGTTTGATTAAATTTATAAATAAATCAACCATCTCTTACTCCCATATTTGAACTTGAGTCCACAAAAAGCTCAACTGTTGATTTAAAATGACATTTTTAGAGCTGCTCGTTTCTATTTCAGTACACAAAACACAGTGGAATCAGATATATTCTGCTTTCTCATATTTTAAACACTAGAGTGAGAAAAGACGGAACAAAGAATTACCAGAGGGACACTATAAAGCCTTTTGTAAAGTAAGAGGGCTTTATAAAATAGTCAAAGGCAGCGCTTTAGTACCTTTTATGACCTTTTAACAGCTTGAGATAGAGAAAATATAGAGGACAAAGGGGGAATAACAGGATATACAGGTAGTAAGATGATAATATCTAAAGTCAAACCTCTGCCTTATTTGCGAGTGATTTATCGGACCTGAAATTTCTGTACTTGCAAATCAAATCAGCAGGCTGGACATTAAGTGAATGATACCTGCATTTTAATACTTTTGCACGATAACTTGAGATATTTTTTGTCCACAATTAGGTTGTAAAATTCAGGGAATTTTTAAAGTTGATAATTTTCCATGAGAATTTTTGACATTAATGGAAATTTGTTGAATTACATGGTCATGTAAATATTCAACATTTGGGTTTGTTATGAGCAGACATGCATGCAAAAATGTCTAATGCAATTTTTTTGAAACACATTATATATATATATATATTTTTTTTTTTTTTCAAGAATTTACCTTAACTGATTCTAACTTTCATGAATCTAAGCATAGATATTCACCAGGAGTGAACATGCATGCAAACATGCCTGATACAACCTTTATAAATGACATGTCTTAATGGTGGGAAGTTCAGCTCTTTTTAGAAAGCAGGTTCTTTTGGCTCAGCTCCCAAGAACCGGCTCTTTTGGCCCCAAAAGACTCTTAATTAAGTATTGTTTGCAGCTTCATATCTAACCTAACCTGGCAATATTTAGTGTGGCTTCTCCTCAGGCTGTGTCATAAAATAGATTCTCCCACAGAGCATCAAAGCAACGAACGGTGAAAATTACATATTTTTTAGCGATCAAAATTCATTTAAGCTGACGACAGCAAACCCCCAGAAAATCCCAATATTCTTGAGCCAAAATTCCCTTGGAAATAATCAGAATTTTTTCTTGAAATTGACTGTAAAATTTCAAACCCTTTGAAACCCTATCCAAAAATAAATGTAGGTGTTTAAAAAAGTTCTACTACATTTTCAGGGCAAATAATTGAAGACTCGATTAAGATGAGCTCTGTGTTTTCATTGTGTTAATGGTCCATGATTTCCTCTTTTTCAGCATAGATAATTCCTGTGTTTCTTAGCTTGTTTCCTCAGACTGTTTTGAATTATCTTAATTTTCCCCTGTGATTCTTTTTGTTTCACTCCTAGTATTTCTCATTAAGTCTTTTGTTTTTCCTGTTTTATTTCGTATTTCTTGCTCCCTGTGTGTCTGTAGTGTTTCTTCCTGCCCTCATCTGTTTCTCTCTTCTTTGATTACACCTAATTAGTTTCACATGTAAGTTTGTGGCACCTGTTACTTGTTACCCTGTGTGTGTGTAAAGTCCTGTTTTTCATTAGTTCATTCTTGCGGAGTTTTATTTGAAAGTTCTCCGTCTTTGTTGTTTTTCTTCCTCAGCTGTGACAAAGTGTTGAGATGATTTTTGAACATTTTTACCTCGATAAATGGAGTCAAGTGCAGATGATCTGTGTATTCCACTCCCATTGTGAAATCTGAAACCACTGCTGTGGTTTTAATGCAGCAGTGGTTTGACAAACTGGGTCTGCTATACAAATAAAAAAGATTGCTAAATAAGCTCCAGGGTCTGGAGTCCTATTGAAGCTTTTAATGATTTTGAAACAGGACACCAGTGCTAAACAGAAGCCAAAGATAACAGAGGACACCAACAATATTCACCTCTATAAGTCTGAAAAACTGCAACATTAATGGTAATGATGCTTTTCAGAGCTCTTGAAAGTAGATATGTAAAAATGCTTAATGTTTAGAGGTGTAGAAACCTTCTTTTAGTCATTATGGCTCAGATCAAAGTCAGACTCTTTTGATATCAGGAAAAAAAATGGTGAAATAAAAGCTTGACCATCTTCATGATATACTTTAATAATTAAACATGTATCTGGGACATTGAAATAACAGCTGTTCTTTTTTTGGCTCACCAAAATTTACTGATGCCACTGGTTCATCAGATGAAGTGTTATCACTGTCAGTAGTGTGAAGTAGATGTTTGCTTTAGATGTGTAAGGTCAGGTCATTGAGTTGTCTAATAGATTATTAGGTCAAAGGAAGTTTTCACTGTCAAATTAAAGGAGGAGAAGACACAAAATGACAAATGTTCACCCAGTTTTAGAGCAGTATAACTCCAGCGGGAAAAAAACAGCCATCTGTTTCTCTGCTGGTGAATCTGGTAAAAGTCTGGAGGAAAATCTGGCTCACTGACAAAACTGAAGTTTCACCTTGAGAAGAGGGCATTGTACTTATTTTAAAGCTTTATTTTGTCCCCCTGGTGCCTCTGTTTCTGTCCTACACCAGAGTTACCCAACTCTGCTCAACCAATGAGACAAACTGTTAAAAACTAACTTTAAAAAGAAACAACCTAAGTGGTAAAAGAGACAAAACAGCAAAGAGTAGCAATAAAGCCTAGTTTGAGATAGTAAAAATTGCCATAAAGCAACACAAAATGGCTCTTAAATTGGGATAAGACTGGGAAATACTTAAAAAAGTAGCAAAAAAATTGTCAAAAGTGGCAAAAAAGTGATGATGAGTGACTAAAATGGCTAAAAGCAATAAAAACTAGCAGGAAAACTTTTGGCGGGAACTTGGAAATTTCAGAAAGTATCAAAAATGATGAAAAATGTGACAAAAACTGTGTAAATGGTAAAATGGCCAAAGTGAAAAAAAATGGCAAGAAAGATGGGAATGGCAAAGAGAGAGAGGCTATTAAAATCAATGGCCCAAAAGTAGCAAAAATAAGTGAAAAATATCAAAAATGGACAGAAACAACAAAAATTGGCAAGAAAATTGGAAGTGAACCTGGGAAATAGTGAGAAGTTATTAAAAAATGGTCCAAAAGTCGCAAAAAAGAAGTGAAAAGTATCTCAGTTGGACAAAAAGTAGTCACAAGTAGTAGTTGTTATGGGTTGTTGCACTGTAATTAGTATAACTGTTCATGTCTTACAATGTGTTTGTTTAAAACATATAAGATGGGAACCAAGAAATGATAGCACAAAAAAACAAAATCAATCAAACAAAAAAAATGCATTTTCAATAAAGGAGATAATAATCGCAATTAGATTATTCTAGCAAATCGTTCAGCCCTTATTTTGGTATTGCATCTGAAGTGAAAGGGTTGAACTGGGACACCCCTGCCAAATGCAAAGGTTACCTTTGACTAAATTCAACCCAAGACAATCCTCTCCTGAGAAAGATCTGTCTTCTTTTGCATCATAGCTGTTTAAGCTTTAAATCTGAAAGGATTAAGCAGAAGGAGTGTTATAAAGTGCGGAGTAGAACGTGTTAAAATGAGCTGTGGGCTGCCTGAGGGAAAAACTGAGGAACATCTGCTGAGCAGTCTGAGAACAAGACAGGAACATGTAGTTGTAGCATCAAGATATAAGAACACCATGTACCACACAGTGAATTGAAATCACCTCTTTTTTCCAGCAGGTAGCCTACATGAATGTGTACATCATGTGCACTGAGCTGCCTCAGCAGAACTTTACAAACTTTATTCATTAGTGTGAGCTGAGGCCATGAGCTCTTTTATTCTTACTCTTAAACACAGAGCATTCCTATGAAGCTAAGTGCTCATCTCCTATTCATGCCTTCAAAAGCCCCCTCGGTGAAGGCAGCATCAAAGCTTTATGAATGAATCTGTGCGCTCATTAGCATGTTAGCTGAGCCGAGCAGGAACCTCAGTGCACTGGGGCCTGCAGCCAAACGGGTTTAAATTTGGAAACCTCTCTGCTAATTACGCAGCTTCATACGGCACAGTCTGCTGGCGTAGCAGCTCTCCGACACCGCAGCTAATCAAACTGAAGCCCTGGCTCCTCCAGGAGAGAGAGAGAGAGAGAGATGGAGAGAGAGAGATGCTAATTAAGTAGAAAGTAGTGACAAAGTACTTGTGTGTGTGCCCGTTCTCCTATTATTATACTGCGCCAGAGGTGCTGACTGTGAACAAACTCAAGGAGCTAAAAAGAGCGAGCTGATGCCAAGAATAGATGGGTTTCCTCATTACACGGGTTCAAAAGAAGTGAAGAGGCAATTCCAGTCGAGATGGGAGGAGAGGACAGAGAGTTTTCACTGCTCAGAGAGAAAACAGGGAGTCACATTTAGAGCAAAACTGCTGTGGAAAAATACTCATCAGTCACGTTTTTGCAATTTATACAAGGCTGCAGATCGTTTCTTAATTATATCCTTCCATGTTTATGATTTAAGATGATAAGCTTGGTCTATTAATAGAAAAGTTGACCTCAAACTAGGCCTGTTGCAATAATCAATAAATCAATTAATTGCACAATAATTAAAAATGAGCTAATTTTTTTTCACCAAAAACACTGGATAATGAGTTAACTTTGCTGCATCACTGTGAGTTTTTTTTCTTTTATCAGCAACAGAGTCTATTTTATATATTACTTTTGGTTGTGTGTGGTTTTTATTCAAGTGCATTTTTAATTTACAAAGGTCCTAACTGGATTGGCAGTTTTGCCTGTTAAATATCTTAATATATTAACCTAATGTTTAATATATATTGAAGTGCAATTTTGACTACAGAGACTTTATACTTTATTTATTGTTTCAGTTTTGTGTGGTTTTTATTCAAGTGCATTTTTTGTTAACAGAGACAGTCAATTTTATCAACTGTTTTTGGTTGCGGTTATTATTTATTTAGGATATTTACAATGTCTTTTTTCACGATATACTTCCAATTTTAAATGTTCTTAAGAAATAAAAGGTTATTCATCTGTAAAAGGGTATACTTGCACTATTATACTATTATTGTTATTATATCAGTTGAAAATGATATCAAAACGGCAATATTATTGTTTATCGCAATAATTTCTGGGACAATTTATCGTCCAGCAAAATTTGATATCGTGACAGGTCAACCTCAAACATCAAATTTTATTTCAAAATTCAGAAACAAACGCTGATTGTTGTTGAATCAATACCAGGACGAGACTACTTGCTGCTCGAAGCTTATACAAAAAGTCATACAATACTTCACGTATAGGGACATGAGATTTGTTTTGTTATGTGATATCGTCTAGAGGCAAATCTCACACCAAATGTTACATGAATGTGAAACTGACCAGGTAGAAACCACCTGCTCTGTTCTTCTGTTCTTCGCCGGTTATTTTCTTTTGTTACCATTCCAGACTTTGTGTGTTAGATTTCGTGTGTAAAATAAGTGTCCCTACCAATAATATGGTTGGCAAAGGTGGAGGAGGCTTCTTGAGAGCTGGGTGGTGAAGAGGCAGTAAGGTCCAGACAGAAGCTGTTGCCTAAGTTAAATAGAAAGTTTTAAAGATTTATGAAATAACTTAGTATGTTTAATTGCTCCAAAACATGAAATCAGAGTAGCTGAACAAAATGGTATCCAAACTTTTTTTTCATTTTCTCTTGTTGTCCTCTCTTGTTTCCACCCCTCAGGCCCGTCCCTACGACTTTGAGGAGGGGGACGTGCACATGTCGTCCCATGAGCACCGCTTCCGCATGTTCAGCTCGGTGGAGTATGAAGGGCAGCTGTACATGACGCCGCAGAACTTCATCGAATCGGTCACCATGAGCGAACCCAGAAGTACGTCACACGTTAAAGAGATATAATTAAAACCTGAATGTGCTTATTTTCATCATTCTTTGATATAATGTCAGTTTCATGATATAAATACCAGCGGTGTAGTAGTATGAAGAAGTTCTGGTTGGGTTTTTCAAGGTTTTCAGGACAATAGTGCAGTACAATGTATGTTCTTCTATTGGAAACTTAAAAATCCAAGCTATCTTTTTTCATATTTTTTTTTATAATAAGGCTGAACCATTTGTGAAAATAGTCCAATTGAGATTATTTTTCCTCATATCACAATCGTGATTTTTTTTGTGCTATTATTTCTAGGTCCCCCATCCTGTGTTTTCTTTGAACAAACACCATGTTGAAATTGAACATTGACATTAATTGTGGCACGACAGCAACCCATAATGTTTCCTTTTTGCTACTCATGACAGCTTTTTGCCCATTTTAGTCCCTTTTCACCTTTTTCTACCATTTTTGGACCATTTTTTGCTACTTTATTACTATTCTTTTAGTTTTATCCCAACTTTCTTGCAATGCTGCCTTTTGCTATTTTTAACACTTCTCACTGTTTTTGTCACTTTTGTCCCCATCGTTTTGTTAGAATGTTCTTGCCTACTTGTGTTAATTTTGGCCTTTTTAATTGCTTTTCACTCTTTTTCCACCACTTTTGGACCATTTTTTTTGCTACCTTCTGACCCTTCTTTCAGTTTTATCCCAAATTTCTTGCAATGTTTGCTGTCTTTGGCTATTTGTATCACTTTTTGCTGTTTTCTTTTTGTAACTTTTTCCCATTGTTGCTACCTTTTGATTATTTTCAAAGTTTTCTTAGAATGTTCTTGCCCATTTTTGTTGATTATGGCCATTTTAGTTGTTTTTCACCCTTTTTCCACCATTTTTGGACCATATTTTGCTTCCTTATCACTTTTCTTTAAGTTTTATCCCAACTTTATTGCATTTATTTGCTGCCTTTGGCTATTTTTTAAAATACTTTACACTGTTTTTTTGTCTCTTTTTTTCCCCATTGTTGCTGCCTTCTGACTACTTTCCAAGTGTCAAGTCAAGTCAAGTCAAGTCAAACTTTATTTATAAAACACATTTTGTAAACAACTGCAGTTGAAGAAAGTGCTGTACAAGCTTAAAAACACGATTGATAAAAACAAATTGTTAATAAAATAATTTTAAAAAACTGTGGCTAGGTAAAACAACAAAGAAAGAGCCACAATGAATAAAAGCAACATAAACAAGTTAGAAGTTTTTGCTCAACCAGGATAAATGCCATGTTTCCTCAGAATGTTCTTGCCCATTTTTGTTCATTTTGGCCATTTTAGTTGCTTTTCACTCTCTTTTTTTTTTTACATTTTGAACCATTTTTTGCTCCTTTCTGAGTATTTCTGAAGTTTTCGCTCAATTTTTTGCCAATTTTTGCTCCTTCTTGACCCTTTTCTTGCTACCTTAAACTGATCTCTTGCTGTTTTTGAAGAAGTCCTTGCTATTTTTTGTCATCCTGCCTCCAGTATTTACAGACCGGTCCAACCTCAAAGCAGATGGCTCTTCAGCTATTGTTTAGTCTGTGGTTGATGTTAGTCAGACACTAACAGATGAAGACACCTGACACACATCACACATCACACTCCATTTTATTACATTTATGCTTTCTCTTAACTGGTCTAGAAGAGACTAAACCAGTCACTTAAACGCTGTCACCAGTTGAGGTTATCGAACACACACGTTCATAAATAAATCCAGGATTCTCTCGTCCAGCTGGGATGTGGTTGCGTGCAAACTGTGCACCTGTATGTGTGTGTTTACATCCAGCCTGACTCGCTGTCATATGATACGGCCGAACATAACCTCTCAGCAGCCGACATCCTCTAATGCCTCCTTTGAAGTTGAATTAGATGAACCTTGTTGTATAAAACAGAACAAAAGTACAACGTGCTTTTACTCAGACATTCCAGCCACTACAAAGACGAGCACGGGGCACTTTAGATGCTCCAAATGGGCCCGTGATGATGACAGTGTATATACAGTGAGTGTGTCTGTGTGTGTTCGTGTTGTGACTGGACCCGGCACATTAAGACCCATTTCTAGATCATACAGATGCTATCTGACCGAGCCCACCCAAACTCTCTTCTCCTTTTTCTCTCCTCCTTCTCTCCTCCTTTGTCTCGTTCCTGGCAGACAAGAGGCCCTGGAGGTCCCTGACCAAACAGGTGGGACACACACTCTTTATGTTACTGTTGCTGCCATCTGTTGCATGTTACATCTGTGGTCATCAAGCTGATTTTGAAAAGTAATTTGGCACAATGTAGAAACTAATTCAAAAAGATGGTGTCAGCATTTTCACTAATATCTAGCCAGAGATTTGTTTGTCCTGTTGGCATCAAAGGGTGGTGGAAGACACAGGAAACAATAAAAACTTTTTATCTCAGTTTAAATATATGTACTAAAACACTGTCTAGCCAACTAAATATTTGTAGTTCTACCTCATCAATTTTAAAATTACTTCATCTGTGTATGTTTCCCCAGGAGCTGGAAAAGATTTTGACAGACACGCCGCCCGTATGGAGAGGATCCTCCAAACTGTTCCGCAACCTGAGAGAGCGAGGTCAGTGAGAGAGTCCACAAAAACACACACACACACACACACACACAAACACACACACACACACACACACACACACACACACACACACACACACACAAACACACACACACACACACACACACACACACACACACACACACACACACAAACACACACACTCACTCTCTTATGTACACAGAAAACAGGATGTGAGTTGAAAGACGTGTCAGGTACCATCCTCAGTTTTGAGATACTGCAGCTCGATTGTGCGTCCTCTGTTGTGTGTATTTGTTCGAGAGCTTACCTGCTGAGGTGTGACTAAATTGTACTTGTGAGAAAGTGTGTGTGTGTGTGTGTGTTAGTGTGTGTGTGTATGTGTGTGTGTCACTGTAGGTGTCTCTAATCCGGGGCTGGAGCCGTGCTGTCCCTCTGCTCGGCCGAACGACCTGCTGAACGACTAAAAATAAACCTCTACCTCTAAATTCTACCTCCTCTCCTCGGTTTAAAGCCTTGTCTACTTTCATTCATCACCTCCTCTTCTTTATAGTATCTTTTTTTCATTCCTCCTTTTTCTCCTTTCCTCTCCTCTTCTCTCCTCTCTTTCACTGCCTCGCCCGTTTGCCTTCAATGCTACTCTCCTCCACTTTTCTCTAACTCAGTACATCCTCCCCTTTCCTCTTCTTCCCTCTTTTCTTATTGCCTCCATTTTCCTCTTCTTCTCCCCTCTGTTTTGTTTCCTTTTTTCGCTTCTTCTCTCGTCTTATCTCTGCTTAAATACTCTCTTGCTCGTGCTCCTCTCTCTTCCTTGTTTCTTACTTCTCCCCTTCCTTAGTGTCTCTTCACCTGTCCTTTCTTTTCTTCATTTCTCTCATTTCCCCTCCTCAAATCCCCTTTCTTTCCTCAGTTTACCATGCATCTTCTCCTCTTTTTTTCTGCACATTTAGAATAAAAACCTGACGACCATAGAGAGAGAAGGAGAGAAAGGCAGCTTCCCTTAATTAAGACTTTTCTTAATGAGGGGAATCACACAGTTAGGGCGAAAAATCCCTGCAGGGATGATTTCACACACACACACACACACACACACGCACACACACACACACACACACACACACACACACACACACACACACACACACACACACACACAGAGGATATTCTAAATATAGCGAAGCAGTTCTTCCTCTGACATGATAACAGTCATGAAACAGTCAAATGAAGAAGACGCAAAAAGTGTTTGAGAATTTATTTGGTCACAAAAATTGACAGATGCACAAAACATTCACAGAGAAGCGGAGATACTAAACTACCTCTGACTCCTCATGAAGATTTTATATTTATATAAACTGCATGCCTTTTCAGAGTTGTTGGCATATTTCCAAGACCACACACACACTCTTACACACACTCACAGACACATATGTTCAGCATGCAGCAGTTTCTGTTTGTAGTAATCCATTTATTACAACCTGTTTACACATTTCTTCTCTCACAGGTGTTTTTACATCTTTAAAATGTGTGACTTTCATACCTGCAAATATATGTGTGTGTTTGTGTGTGTGTGTGTGTGTGTCGTCTGATGTCGGGACATGCTCTTGTCTTCATGCCATGATGAGTGAGGACAGTTAAAATCCTTTGGATTTCTGAGAATGACAAAGGAATGTGCCGCGCTGCCAGAACTCTGTTAACTCTGTGTGTGTGTGTGTGTGTGTGTGTGTGTGTGTGTGTGTGTGTGTGTGTGTGTGTGAGAGTGTGAAGTTCAGCAACATTCAGAGCCTTATTCTTACTCACCTGATTAAAATCTTACAACCTGTTGAAAAATTGCACAGATTTACATTTTACACTGTTGGATCTTGAAAAAAGTTCTGAATAGAGTTTCAAAATACAAAAAGAACAAATGGGAGAGGGGCTAAAATATTGAGTTAGAAAATTATTAAAAAACAACAATTAAGTGAAATAATTTGCTCATCAGCTGATCAGAAGTTTAAGACCACAGCATAAAACCCTTTAAAATAGAAATAAAAGTTTGAAAAAGGACTCAGTAATGGGGAAATCCACTGTTCTTGTTGATCACTCCAAAAAATGGTTTGTTCATGCTTGATCCAAGTGATGAAGATGCTTCATGTTTGGCATCAATAACTGGCTGGAGCTGATGTCCATTTTTGTAAACTTTCCTCTCCATCCATCCCATAATGTTCTCACTGTGATTAAGATCAGGGGAACACGCAGGATGCTCCAAAAGAGTGAGATAATTCCTCTGGAAGAAGAAGTCAGGTGGGCATTGTGAAGTGCAGTGTTGTCCTGTTGAAAATCCCAGTCATTAGCACACAGTCCAGGGCCCTCAGTCATGAAGGATCCTCCATGAAACATCTCCACACAGCCAGCTGTTTGACAACCCTGCACAACCTTCAGCTCCATTGTTCCATTAAAGGAAAAAGCAGATCATGTGAAAACATCTCAGTGGGATCTCCTTGTCATGACAGTAACGTTGGACGCTATCAGGACCATCAAGGTTAAGTGTTTTTGTCCTCAGAGAATCAAACTTTCTTCCACTTTTTAACGTCCCATGTTTGCTGCTCTGTGTCAAAGTCCAAACGGGCAGTTTAGTGGCAGGAGACGAGACCTTTGAAGAGGTTTTTGTTCCTAAAGCTCTTCTTTCTCAGACACCATCTGATGGTTATTGGGCTGCAGCTGGCCCCAGTTACAACCTTAATTTGGGTTGAGGATTGTCTCATGTCTTCAGCCATTTTTAAGAAGCTCATAATGGCTGTCTTATTGCATCCAACCTCAGCAGGGATGGTGTTGCATTGTGTGAGTCCTTGCTTATGCAGCTTAACAATCTGACCACCTTCAAAGAGAGAATACTTTTTTGATTTGCAAGAACATTAGTTTAAGAATCATGTATTGAATCTTTTTTCTCTTATCACCGACTCGTCTATCAGTCATTGTAAGGATTTCTGCACAGCCACATATTTCAGTGTCATATCACTGAATTGGTGAGAGAGTAAACACTGAGAAACTCGAGCCGTGTCAGAGTTTTTCCTCCTGGTCTCTGCTCATCTTGGGGGTACAAGCTGAAAAGAAAACCCAGTTCCGATCCAGCTCCTCCACACAAAGCAGCTGAGCATCAGGGACAACACAAGGCTCACACTGGCCCTAACTGGTGTCATGTTCACCTACACACACACACACACACACACACACACACACACACATACACATACACACACACCAGCATGGGAAAGCAGTCCCCCGTAACACTCAAGCGAGTCACCCTGAACTATCTGGGCGATCAGACAGAAAGCGAAACACAGGGAGAGAGGGATGAGAGTGAGCTACAAAGTTTCCTAAATGGGCCTGAGGCAAGAGAGGATCATCTCCTGAAACATTTTTCACTTGCTTATCCAAACACAGACACACACACACACACACACACACACACACACAGCTCCAGCACTCTTTACTTTGGACACTCGGGGTGTGGAAAAGAAACGGTGTGTGGTCAAATGGCTGTTGGCGGCTCAGCTTGAGAAGACACATTTTAAGATGCTATCTTCATGAAAGGAAGGATTATGTGTGTGAGTGTGTGTCAGGAGGCCCACGCTCTTTGAACATCTGTAAACATTGAGGGTGTGTGTGTTGAATGTGACCTTTTCTTTAACTCTCCATGTCCTGGTCTCTTTGCAGGCATCATCTCATACACAGAGTACCTGTTCCTGCTCTGCATCCTGACCAGTGAGTCTCCTCAACTCCTCTTTACACATCCAACCTTCTTATTCCCCTTTTCTTATATTATTTCTGCAGAGTTAGTTCAGCAAAGGTATGAGATGTAAACTGAACTTTGGCCCACCCAGAACTTAACAAGAGGCAATTATGACTGCTGGGTTTCCCCTTCCCCTTGGGGTGATACAGAAAGTGTAGAGGAGACAGAAACAGGCAGAGAAGAATAACTCTACTTGAACTTTTTAAAGAGAATTATGGACAAGAATGTGCTGCTGAGATTTTTATATACAAATATTCTTTCATTATTTACAGCTTTTCTCAGTCACTTTGGTGCATTTCTCACATCACTACTAACATTTGCACAACAGTCAGTACGTTTCTCAAAACAATTTTTACAAACTGCAAAACCTAGTTGATAATAGTTCATATGCACGCCTCAAAAGCAAGTATTTACATCAATGAAAGCGTCTGAGTGATCAAAATGAAAAGTCATGACACCAGTGTTTATGAACAAGATAGTCAAATGAGTTTGTCATGTTTTCATTCAGACAGTTTACTCTGGAGGTGTTTTCAAATGCAAGAATTAAAGTCAGATCTTGGTGACACAATCTGAAAACCTTCAAGAGAGCACAACCATTTACACAGCAAGAAAGTTACATATTACTGTATTTGGTGAGATAACTGAATACAAGACACTGAGTATATTTGTTTTAGATTGTTACTGCATCTGCTTTTTGCAGTTCTAATTTGTTCACAGCAATGTGCAAAAGAAAAATACACACTTATTTGCAACAAACATAAGAACAGCTTGTAATCCTGTGTGGTGCAGAGTAAAATTACTGCAATATACGGTAAACATTAATTAATTAATTCTCACTGTAACACGATTGTTCACTACAATACAGTAAATCTTTGCTGCAGAAAAGCTGTGAAGAAAAGTTTAAAATTTGCTTGACAACAACAGTTTTGTATTTAAAGACTCAAGCAATGAAATGAGGAGTATTAGTTTTACAGGAAGCTACCATTAAGCTTTTAAAAGTATAGTTCATTTTGACTGACATGGCATAAAAAAATGATAATGTTATAAAGCAGCAGATAAATGTACGAAAGCAACTGATTTAAATCCAAAAAACATTTGCAATTTGGTGTAAGGAATGAGAAACTGCAACTACATTGTGCAATAATGACTTAATGTTGCAACTAATAGTTATGAGAATGTTAATTGTGTTTAGAGAAATGCACCAAAGTGACTGAGAAAAACTGTAAATAGAATCAACTTTGCATTGGAAAAACTTTCTAATACAAGAAGTAGAAGTTCAGAAACATATCCCATGGGAGTCTTAGTTTTTGTTGACATTAATTAGAAGAGAAACAAATGATAAGACGACATGAATTAACTCAGAAAGTGTGTTTTTCATTAGTGTTTCAGAGCTCGAAGCAAAAATTAAAGCGACATTTGAAGACTTGGGAATGATGGTCTGTGTAGATTTATCAGTGTCATCTTCATGCCGCCTCTTTTTTCTGTGCTATTTATGGATTTAATATGGACACACACACACACACACACACACACAGACTAACACACTCGCCCTTTGTGCTCTCCTCTCTGTCCCTCAGAGCCCCACGCTGGCTTTAAGATTGCTTTCAATATGTTTGATGCAGACGGTAACCAGATGGTGGACAAGAGGGAGTTCATGGTGGTGAGTCTATGATACTGAGAGAAAATACACCCAATGATTTTGTTATTTTGGAATTATGTTTTCAGTAACATTATTCACAAACTATTTTACACCTGTATCATGAATTGAAAATATTAACCGAGAGTGAATTTACTCCCACTGAGAGTCAAAGGTTATAAAACAGGCAAAGTCACTTTCTGAGAGACGTGACCTCCCTTTGTTTTCAATATGTACCTTAAATTTCCACAGCTTTAAACTTGGTTCACTTTGAGTTAAATTTGAAGCACTTCAAAGGTAGTTGTGTTCATTAATGCATGTTTTTTTTTTTCAGTTTTCTTTATTACTTTTTGATGGAGGTGTGAATTTTCTTCATTAATTGAAAGTGTGATCATGAGTGAAATTCTTAAGATTACAAGTTGAATTCAGAGACTCAATATAAATACTGAATTTTGTAAATTAGTATCTGTCCATATGCCTTCTGTAGGAGCAGTGACACATTTTAAAACATCTTGATTATAAGTTTCCGAAAACAAAGTAGTAATGTTAAAAGATCCAAATTGTAATGTTTGAAGAAAAACAACACCAACGTAATTTAACAAGAAAAAAATGGCCTGTATTGAGAGGAAATTTGTGATGTAACAGGATTCAAGTTTTGGGACCAATGTTTCAAGTAAGAGAGTCATGAATTTTTTCTTTAAAAATTATGAATGTTAAGAAATTAATGCAAACAGATAAATGTGGAAATCTTGAAGTCACAACGTAATGTAAAAAAGATTATGTTTATTCCATACAAGAGTCAAGTTGGAGGCAATAATTTCAGAAGAGTGTCATGTTGATAAAAAAAAAGCCCTTAATGATTTTGGGCAGAAGTTATGATTTAAAAAAATTGTAAAGGAACTTGTGCAAATTATAAAAAAAAAAAATCTTATGTTTGAGGACAAAGTTGTAAAAATAAGAGGAAAAAATGACATAATGTTACAAGTAAAAAGTTGAAGTGATAAGAAGAAGTCATAATCCTACCATAAAAAGTAAAATAAAATTCATGTTGGAGTGAAAAGAAACAACAAAGAGACAACTAAAACCTGTAGTGATTTGGGGAAAGGTTGTAATAACTTGTTTGAGGAAAAAAAGATAATGATACAAGAACAAAGTCACATTGCTACATTTAAAAATTCATATTAATTTGAGGAAAAAAGTTGTAATATTAAGAAAAAAAATCTTAATATTAAGAGAAGACCAAAAAACTTGTTAACATTTAAAAAAAGATGTGTGTAAAGTCACATAATGTTTGGATGTAAAAGATTAGCGTCATCATGTTTAGAGATGTGTTTTACAGTAGTGCCTTTAGAAAAAAGTAAAAAGCAATGTCAAACTTAAGAGCAGAAAATAATCTATGCACAGAGATCTTTTTAAAATGTGTGCCCTTGATAAACTCTCACAGCCAAATTGGAAAACTGAACTTTAATCTAAGATTTAACACAACCTCCTTTCATAGCTTCAGGAGATCTTCAGGAAGAAGAACGAGAAGAAGGGAAGGAAAGGAGACGCTGAGAAGTCGGCACAGCTGGTAAGAAAGTTCGGGTCCAGAGACTAAGAGGATAAATTCCCACTTTTAAATAACACTTTAATGCATCCATGTGTGTAAAGTTTCACCTCTTAGCTCTAAAATTTTACTGATGGTGCAAAGAGAGAGAGAGCAGTGTCAAACATGTGGGTGTATTAAGAAACATCATTATCCAAGTTCCTAATCAGACTTACAGAGACAGGTTGTAAAGTTATTTAGTGCATGCAGCTTTTACTGTAAAGTTAACCCTTCTGTGGACTTTAAGAATGGATATACTCTTTATAGAATATGTCATTTTCAGCCCTTCTGTGGTTACAGATTTTGAACAACACAACTGTACAATTCAGTAACTACACCTGTGTATTGATAAAGATAATTCAAGAGAGCCTCATTAAGACGGTTCGTTCAACCCTTCGGCTCTTAAATGAAGATATTGTACTTTTTAAGGTAGTTATTGTCTTCAGATGGAAACCCTTTATTAAAACGAACTCTTAATTTTATTCCCACACTGGAACGTATCATTAGAGATTTAAGAAGCCTTAAAAAGCTAATAAATTAGCCATAAAATTACAGTATTAGACCGTTAAACCGTGAAATTACATACTTTGTTAGAGTGCATTTGTTTCTCTAAGTCTTCTGGATCTTTCCTGCTCTCAGCTCTCAGAGAAAGTGCTTTTTGTAACCGTTATAGTCGATTTAAAACACACAGACAATAAATCCTAAAGGAGACAGGTTTGTCACTTTCCCGGCACAAATCATCTCTGGGAAGTGCCGTGTAATCTGGAGCATGTGTTGTTGTAAAACGTAATCACAGCCGTGTTGAAAATGACACATCCCTCCGCAGAGTGTATCCACAGACGGTTTCCTTGCATGTACTAACATGTCTTTTACCTTCTCTCCTCTCTCTTCTCTAAACGCATGCTCTGTGCTCCTCTCTCTCTCTCTCTCTCTATTTCTCTCTCTCTCTCTCTTTCATGTGCTTCTCTGTGGTAGAGTATGCAGCTCTATGGATATCAGGTTGCCCCCATGAACAGCGTATGTATCCAAAGCCGTGCGTTTAAAGAAATGGATGAAAGCATGAACAGAAAATGAGATGTGACTTAAAGAGGAAAGAGTGGTAGAAATATCAGATAATGACTTTCTTTATGTGCATTTCTTGGTTTTGGGAAAAAAAGCCACTTAAATGCTTCCTTGTGAGGCTCATTCACTCATTTGGGAGGTTTTATTCACATAGAGGTCACTTAGTGCTTCACAATAAAAGGTTGAAAACAGAAACTGGAGATGATTCACTACAAAAAATGAAATCTAATCAAGTGTGTGAGTCTTATTTTCAGTAAAAAATGTCTTATTAGACTTAACAAGGGCCTCATTCACCTGACAAGTCCAGAAAAGTGTCTCATTTCAAGATGTTAAAGGCTCAGTCCGGGGCACGTTTGTATGAATATATATATTTTTATAATCCAGGATTTAATTTGAGATTCTCAGCACCAAAATATTGTTTTCATTATTAGAGCTCTGGTCAGATTCTCACGGGAGACCTGATTTTGCCCGACAAAATCCTCCTATAAACCATTGAAGTGCTTTATAGCCACGATTAACACTATGGCCCCCCTCTTGTTTCTGGCGTGAATAAAAACAGTTCCTTAAGTCACTTTTCTTTTGTTTATTCACCTTTTTTTACCATAAGAGGGGCAAATTAAACGGTGACAAATTATTCCCATGAACATGACTTCAATGCACGTAAAATCAGAAGGGAACACAAGGAGTAAAACTTGTGCGTCTATAGCTACAGACACCTGCGAGGGTCCATGTACCTTACGATCCTTCCATTTCCAATTCTAAAACAAAAATCAGGCACCTATTTAATAATCGCTTCAAAAGAAATACATATTATTTTCTGTCTTAAATTTTAGATTTGGGGAAAGGTGCTAGATCTCAGATTTTTCCATTTTCAATTTTCAATATTACAATAATACCAATAAATTATTGCCCATGGGTCTGTGAGTAACACCAAGTGGTCTGCTCACCTTCTAGGCGCCAAACTACAAACTGAGTTTACAAAGTTTAATCGTTGACACCTTTCAAATTACAGATAAGTTGTCTCGAGCAACAAAAAAAGATGCTCACCTTGGCAATCGTCACATCTTTACAACAGTGGGTGATGGTGCTCATGGGTAACTGAGTCTTTAACCGGACCAAAGGTTTCACTTTAATCAACAAGAAATTAAATACATTCCTCAAAGGTCTCAAATTTGTTGGGGACTACATAATCTTACATAATTATTTTGGTTTCTGTGAGACTTTTCAGGAAAGAGTTCCCCAACTATCACATATTTTTTTAGTGTTTTTGGTCTTGAATTCCTTTTAAAGTGAAGGTTTTAAAGTCTTAGATTTGACCCACTGAGTCTTAATAGTGTCTTTTAAAAGAAGTAACAAGGCCTGAACTGTTTGTACGGAATGAAAAATCTTCCGATGGAGTAAGAAAATTCTACTAGAATAATGTTGTAACACAAGAAACTTTTTAAAAGTAAAATTTTTGAATTACACCTGCAGATTTTTCATCTTTACAATCAGACTCTTCAGGTGAATGAGGCTCAGATAAAGGGACAGTTTTTACTGAAAAATAAGACACAAACACTGGCTTGGAGCTCATGACTGAGGTAAATAGTATTTTTTTTTTAGTGACAAGGCTGCTAATGAGTTTCATCACCTATTCATTTTTTAAAAGTATTAATCGTGCATTTTTATAAGGCTGTTGTATCTTGTTGATTGTGTTTAATATCACTCAAGCTTTAACCCTGGGTCACCTGGTCATCTGTGCTCACTACGATGTACAGACAGAGAAGGATAAAAAAAGCAGGGAGTCCATCTGTCAGGTCGGCTGAGTGATTGATCGAGTGACGGTGGAACAATGTGGGATGAGAGGAGAGAAAGATCTAAAGGGTCAGGGGAGATGGACTCCCACAAAAAGAGAGTGATGTGATTTGGAAAGACTGGAAGCACTATGAAGCAATCAGACTGTCAGTTTTTGACTGCTTTGGGACGCGGCTGTTTGTTTGACAGTGTGTGTGTGTGTGTGTGTGTGTGTGTGTGTGTGTGTGTGCTCCTGATGGAAGAGACTCTATTAATGCAGGAGGGTTGGTCATTACAATTACTCTCTTACTGCTTTTCTGGTGAAGAAAACATCATCAGCAATTGTTTGGGTCAATGGATCTTGTGTGAGATAGGAAATATGTTAGATTGCAACATCAAAATACAAGAAAACCATGAGATTTTCACACTTACTGGGTTGTAAAAACACCATTTCCAAGTTTGCAAACCTTGATTTTAACCTCTTGAGACTGAATCGTCCACATATGTGAACATTATTTTTCTGCCTCTCAGACCTTTGATGCATGATTTTTTAGAACGTTTTGTCTACATTTAGGGACACTGCCAATGTTATTTCTGGTAATATCATAACATTACAACCCTTTACAGCGGAAACAACAGTTTTTCATCTCCTAATTTTAAATTTTAGTTTACTTACCTTCACCCTAACCCTGAAGTTTTTAATTTCCTAATTAAACCTTAAATTCATACTTGTGTTCTTTCATCCTATTTTGACTTTTTAAATCTACTTATATAGAATTTCCATCTCCTTATTTTGGGATTTTAACCTGTAATTATGCCTTTTTCTCTCTTGATTTTGACATTTTTTCCACTCTTTTGGGTTTCATTCCATTAGTTTAGCTGTTATTCTCCTTGATTTGACCTTAGGAGCACATTTGTGACTTTTAGCTCCTAAGTTTGTCTTTCAAATGTCATATTTTGGAATTTTTAACCCATAATTGTGATTTTTTTCTCTTGATTTTGGCATTTTGTCTTCTCTTTTGACTTTCCATTACATTATTTTAACTTTTATTCTCCTTACTTTGACCTTAATTGCATATTTGTAACTTTTAGCTCCTAATTCTGACTTTTCAGATACCATATTTTGGAATTTTGAACCCATAATCATGTATTTTTCTTTCTTGATTTTGACATATTGTCCACACTTTTGACTTTTTTTATTGAACTCATAACACTCATAACCAAACTTCCTATACAAAGACAAAGTTTAGACATCATGCTTTTAGGTCTTATTTATCCCAAATAGCAAAAAAAAAATACAAAATGCAGACCAGGAAAAGCGCAGCTCTCAGGAGGTTAATGGAAATGGGGTTGGATGTTGCAAAAATGCCAGACAGATTCAAATCATAGACACTCCCCCTTCTTCTCCCTCTGTTCCCCTCTCACACACACACACACACACACACACACACACACACACACACACACACACACAGATTGTTGTCCTGTCAGTGTGTGATGGATAGCTGCATTGTCGCCGTGGAGCAGGGTCATGTTAAAATGGCTGCTGCAGCGTTCTCCCCTGAGAGCAGGACGAGCTGGGTGGTCAGGACAACACCGGGGTTGTCTTTCAAAAAACAAAACAATACATTCTCACTTCACGGCTTCTCTTTTTTCGTGGCAGTTAGACAACGATATGTTTGGTTGGTATGAAAACACACCTCAGGCCACAACTGGTTTGGTACAAGCTTTTGGAAAAGTGATACTAAGCATCAATGTGACAATCATTTTCTGGATTGTGTGTGTGTGAGAAATGAGAAGTGAACACGTGATGGTTGAATTTTACCTGCTGGTGATGTTGGAGGTGAACTGACCTCGGCCCTGCTTCGCCCTCCAACAGGTGCTAAAAAAAGACAGTCAGGAGTTTGTGGCGCGGAGTTACTGGGACGTTCTGAGGCGAGGCGCCAGTCAAGTCCTCTTTTCGGACCTGGCGGAGGTACATAGACCAAACTGTCCTCTGTTACTGCACCCCTTCATATTTCATCCTTCACTCCTGTTAGTTTTTAGACCCCTGTAGTTAGTGTTGATCCTACATATTGGCCCGGAGATTTAAAGATCTGAGTCACTGACCAATCCTCAGGCTCCTCCAGATGTTTGAAGTTTCACTGTCACTCTCTTTTGTTCCATCTGAACAAATATGAACTCACTTTATATTTGTTCCTCTTAGTTTAATCTTTGACGTCACAGCTTAGATGATCTGATATGTGATGTTTATTAACCTGTTCTGTTTCTCACCCACCGCCTCTCACTCAGCCCCTCATCGTGCTTTTGTATGTGTACCTGTGCCTTGTTATCTGTGCTGTGTCGTGGCTCATGTCGTAGCTTTGGTGTCAAATCAGCATTGACAAGACTGAGTGCAGAGCACATACAAAACTCTGATCATCACAGCACCACACACAAAAATCCTGTTCTTTTCATATACAGGGACGTGTTTCTTTCTGGTTAAATGGACACACTGTTGCAAGACAGCGGCAACATAGATGCGAAAGTTTACATCGTTGTCCTTCTTGCTTTTTATGTTGGATATTTGAAAATGCTGAAATCAGACGTAGGCTGTCACCCCCTCGGTCCGTTACTCCGTGGTTAACATTTACTAAACTGATACATTCTCGCCATGTTTCCTGTTTCAGCTCCCTGACATATGTTTTAAAAGGCTAGGACAGTCTGCTAGCTTAGCATTAGCAACTGCAAAGCTTCGTAGTCAGCAGTGTAAAGTAAATCAAACTAGAACATGAAAACAGTCCAACAGCCACACAATTACATTGATGAATGGCCATCTTTTCATGTGGCATTCAATATGACAAAAACGTCCCAAAATAAAATACAGTGCTGTTTACTATTATAGAAAAGGCTGCTCCGCTGTTTTAGGGCTTTAAAAGAAAAGATAAATATCCACAGTGAGGTAATCTCCAAAAAGCTCTGAGAAGAAGATGGGACACATATTTATACTATATTGGTTATTCATGGTGTATCCTATTGTTCTTAAACTTGGTTTCACATCCTGGCTCACTGCAGCTGTACAGCACAGTCCGTGACAATGTGACTTAAGCATGATGTTATCAGTTTGGATTGATTCAGCTTAGTTTCGGTTGTAATCCAGTTTATGGCAAGTTAAACATTTCAATGAAAGGAGAAAAACATGAGATGGTTGCGTTGGTGTCTAATGTTTACGTTCATAATCTCGCCCTGTCAGAGTTGCATTCAGGACAACCATGGATTTAAACGTGCTGTGTTGTATACACACAAGTTCAGGGGACCTCATGGAGAGTGTGTAAATAGTATATTAGATAGCTTTCAAAACAAAACTAGCTGGATTAAGTCAAATGGAATTAGCAAGAGACGTATTTTAACCATTGTTTTTTTTTACTTTTCATGATTGTTATAAAACAAAACAAAAACTGTGTGGCTTCATTTGCATTGTTTATATCTGCAAATGCAAGAATCAGATTGGGGCCCCATAAAGGTTGATATTTAATACTAAAAAAATTGAGATTGGGGGCAAATAAATGCTGTATTAATGGCCTGTTGGCCTTATGGTGGAGTGATGCAAAAGAAACGCCATTGATTCTTGTCACTTCCAGTCATTGCAGAGCTGATTTTATTTCTGAGAACGTTAAAGTCTATATAAGTCAATTATTAACTTTTTTCAAGCCAGAAGTTACAGCTAGGGACTGGTTTTTCAATTAGCTTTATAAAACCAGGGAGGCATACTTCAAAACAAATCCATCAGATCAGCCGTTTGAAGTAGTTTGGAGCTGGAGGTTTTGAAACAACAGATTGTTTTTCTGATTTGTAGGACACTAAGCTGATTCGCTAGGAGTTCACAGCTCGCAGACTCGCTGACTAATGACACGCTCTGAACTTTGTCGGAAGCTGAGGTGGAGGTAATGACAGTGAGGCATAATGGGGCTGGCCTTGTATTTACACCGAGCAGCCTTTCATCTGACGGACGGCACTGACAAATCAGACTGAAGGGGGGAGGGCTGGGGTGAGGAAGAAAAACAAGAAGATTTAAAAGTGTGAGGGATTCATGAATATATAAAACATGTTCAACAAAAGCACATGAAATGGAGAGAAGCAAAGAAAGATCAAATTTCCTGAGGGGAGATAAAATCAGAGACAACAAACAGGTGAGAGGAGCACAAAGAAGGTGACACAGGTCAGCAGAGAGGACTAAACGTTGAGCCACAAAGTGGGAGGAGAGAATCGTAGTTCGGGGAACACATTTAGGGGAAAAGAGGGAAGCAGGTCGTATTCAAAGAGAAGGATGTGTTTACTCAACAGATTAGTCACTATTATACCTCTCTGCACGAGGAGGGACTGACTGACAGCCTGAGAGGGAGGGAGAGAGGTGAGTGTTTGTCAGGTGAAGGAGGTAACGACGGGTTGGAGGAGGAGAAGGGAAACCAGAGAAATCAGACAGAAGAGGGAGAAAGAAAAGGTGGTGAATTAAAGAGAGGAACAGGTCATGGGAAGGGGAAGAGAGGATTACCGTGAGTGGTGTGAGTGACTGACAGACGGACTGACTCGACTGAAGAGCGACAATGAGCTCTTCCTCTGAGGCATTACTCACAGAGAGGGAGGTGAGGAAGAGCGTTTAGTGTTTACATCAGTAATTACTGTTTTTACCTCCAGCTTGACGATCAAAGCCCGCTGAAGCTCACGCACACACGCACAGATGGACAGACATGTATTCACCAGGTGTCGGCTCGTGCCTGGTGGGCGTGGTGAACATTACGTCTTGGTGGGGATGATGAGCTCAGTGTTGCTGTTACACTTCCAGGAACGATGAGCTTGTTGTGATCAGTTTAGCCTTACATCACTCAGAGACCAATGCGAAATATAATGCTCTTTTTGTAGAAATAATGAGTTAAATAAAGCCACTAACAAACAAGAAAACTCTGTTATTCCTAGTGTTGACAGCAAGTGCACCATTCAATCAGTGACAAAAAGTTAATGACTTAATGTCAGTAGAATCTAGAATACTGATTGATGCTGCTTTTTTCAGGTTTTTCCTTTATGATTATGTCTTTTTTTTTACTATCTGCTCTACAAAATTGTCACTAATGGCCCTTTTCCACTGACCTGTCTTAGCTCTACTCTACTCAACTCTACTCGGTTTGTGTAACTTTTCCACGGGCGCGGTACTATGTGTCAGACGCCAGTTTTTAGTACCTGATCTACCCTGGTTCCAAGCGAGCTGAGCCGATACTAAAAGGTGACGCTGACGGACTGCCGGTCACTCATTGGTTAGAAAATGTCATCTCCAAAGCTTCACTTTCTGACTGTACAAATTACAAGAGGCAAACGAATAAGTCAGCGACAGGTTTTTAATGACATTTAAACCAAAAGGCACAGAACCACACTGAATGAACACAAAATACCACCCTAAAATGAACCAAATGATTCCTAAATAAGTTAAAAGTCCTTTTTAAACGAAAAATAAGTTAACAGCAAAGATAGTTTGGTTTAAAGAGTCTTTTTGATTGAATCAAAGTTCGTCGGCGCAGGAACGATCTGTCTGCCACAAGAGTCTTTAAGCACCAATCAGTCCATTAATCCACAGGGAACCAAAAAGGAAAACCAGTTCAAAGAAGAATGATTGATCAACAAAAAATCTCTGGTATACCAGGCCCAAAATTCAAAAATTAAAGCGATCTCACTGGATCCAGGGAAGAGTTGATGTCAGGAAGCAGCTCCTTCGTTTTCCTCTGCGTGCATGTAGCAGAAGGCTGTTGTTTACCTCCGTTGTCATGACGCCCGACATTGAGAAGCTGAATTACTTTAATGAAATCTTCTGAAACCTTTTATTTTTCCTTTAAAAACCAAGGTGGCACATATGTTAGTACAAAATTATGTTTGTGTCGTGTTGACATGCACGCACTTCTGAACAGCACTTTAGCGCAGCTGTGTTATAAGATCCACGCCCACCGTGAGTCTGTAGTCGGGCTCGTGGAAAAGGTAACCAAACCAAGTCAAGTAGAGTAGGGCTGGAATTGTATAGTGGAAAAGGGCAATTATAGAGATGAATCTGCAGAAATTCATCACCTCAGCCCGGACACAAACAACTTTTTTGCAGCTTTTAGAGTGTTGTTTTGGCTTTGCAGGCCAACTGCTCGACTTTTCTGCTTCCAAAGTTAAATCCTCAGATTGTTGTCTCATGCATAGCCTGGGATTCTGGTTTGAATACCCAAAAGTCAATTTATTTTTTCATTTAGGGGCATAATAGTGAACATTAGCATCCACGTAATTTACCCAGACTTACCTTACAGGCGGTAGAGAAAAGCCATGTTAGATTTTATAGCTAAAATAAGCAAAGTGAAGCCTTTTCTAATGTCTTAAACTTAGGAGGTTGTTTCTCTATCAAACATCTTACAAAGTGGTTGTGAAACTAGCACAGGCGGAATTTCCTCCATGCTAACAGGCTAATTGTGCACACAATAATGCCTTCTTTGCCTTGTTTGGTGTAGTTTTTTGCTGAATCATCTTCATTTTTGTCTCAGTGCCCTCTACTGGTCTGGTGGTGAAGTGCAATTTCTCTTATTTTTCCTCCTGGCCTGACTTGTGTAATTTTTACAGGACTTCAAGTCTTGATGGAAATGTAGGCAACAATGGGAAACAAGAGCAATTTACTTCCAGGAATCATAGTACCAGATCCCAAAAGTTCTTGGAACCCAAAAGTTCCTTCTTGTAGTGACAACAGCATGATATATCCCAATGTATTTTATTGTGATAATTTAAACCAGAACTGCAGAAGGTCTTTTTAAATTTTTGTCATCTTTGCAGGAACCTTACTGTGTTTTTTTTTTTCCAGTATGTAATCATCCACACTTAAATAATCAGCTACAGTCATGAAATAAATATGAATTTCAGATGATAAAATATGCATATTTCATCAGTCTTATCCACAAACAGGCAGGAGGTGTTAGGATAAAAACCTGTGTTTATGATGATAGGAGAGTGTCAGAGACAAACCACCTGGATGCCGTCTACTCGTATGAACAGATCATGTGTCATAAAGACATCACTACTGCGTCACTTATAAGATAAAAAGAAGTCCAATCTGTTTGTCCTGTTTGTCTGCAATCAAAAGCTTTATTAAAAGTTGAGTCTACATTGATGAGTCTGTAGGTTTTACAGCCTGTTTGTCCCCTGTCCTGATGCTTTTCTCTGTCCCAGACTTCAAAGTGAATCAGACACCGTCCAAAAACAGAGTTTACCTCATTTGATTCCTCATTCAGTTGTCTACATCGCTTTCATTTACAGGTCATCTATCACTGTTTTTCCTATCCTTCATTTAATCATTGTCACATTCTGCACCAGATTATTTTCTTCTCAGACATCTCCTCCTTTTACAACTCTCTTCCTGAAACATTCTTGAGACCATGAGTTGTATAAATTAAAAGGTTGTTTCTCCAGAAGAAGAAGGAGCTTCTGATCATCTTAACTGAAAGTCAGTTTTTTGCTCATTGATAGAATAAACACAGATCTCACAGCTCTGATCTCTGCAGCTCTCTACTTCTCTTATCGCCTCTGTAAATGTGTATCATCTTGTGTGACATTTTCTTCTCATCCCACACTGGATTTTAGGATTTTACTCTTGAGGTAGAACCACGAGCTGCATCGTGGTTTTGATGATAATGATGACTCTTAAATACGACATGAGATTACACTCAATCTGATGTCTGCGCTGACCTCAGCATGGCCTTGGATTGGACAGGGCTGGATGGCTGAGGGGGGCATGGCAGGAAAAAAAAAGGACAAAGGATGGGCGATGTCTAGTCCCAATATGCTCACACTGCCGAAAAAGTCACCTTTTTCTGAGCAAAGCAAAACACTGACCAGAGATGAGAATAAAACAGAAACAGAAGACATTTTATGAAAATAATATCTTCTTGCGCCAAGAAGTCAAGCCTGTAATTAGATGTAATCATGCATATATCTGAAGTCTGGTTTATATTTCTGCTTCAAACTCCTGCTTCAAACTCCTGAAATAGCAAACAGGGAAAAAGAAATAGGCAATCTGAAGATTTTACAGACCACACTGCCCCCATGTGTTTTGGAGGGGTACTGCAGAGTTAGTTAATCAACACAGAAGTATATAGTTCTTCACGTATACCTCAGCTCCTGCGGCAACAGTATAAATCAGACTTAATGAAATAAGTCAAACAGATTTCAGGAAAAAAATGGCACCTGGAAAATGTTGTAGCATAAATATTTCTACTACAACATTAATTTTGTTGATATGAATACTAATGTGGCCCTTTGATACAATTGCCATCAGAGACACAAAGACACATTCAGATCCTTAAAGTGTCAGACTTTAATACTGAAACTATCCAAGTCTGATAAGATTGCAACTGGTGTTTTAGAGTGGAGTGACCACACGAACTGGAAACCTTTAGCCAGTTTCAACAACTACAGAACATGAAAAGAGTCCTTACGAATGCATCCGAGTGTGTTTTATGTCTTGCGTAATTTAAATAAAAAAATCTCACCAGAGATTTGAGAATCGAGATAGAATTTGATCCCTCATCTTAGAGTCTGTTTTCGATGGGTGCAGACCCCATCACGCTGAGTTTTAAAGGTGAAGTAGGGCAAACAGCCACTCACGCAACACTTGTTAGTCGTGTGATTTGTAAACCTAAATCTTTATTCTCTTCCATTGACGGAAAAAGGTGGAATCAGCTCACAGTTTTGCACCCCTTTGTGCCTCTGTGTGTTTTCTTTTTTTTTAAATCTCCCTGCTACTGTTTGTGATTTGAGGTTGTGTTGAGGTTGTGTCGATGTGGCACTGGCAGAGAAATGCATGGGATGTGGTGGCTTTGATGTCGCTCAATGTCGTCTATTATCCGTCTGTCTCTGTCGTATTTATACACGACTTCTCTTTCTTTCGATGTGATCCCTTTACTCTTCCTGACCTCCATCTCTCGATATCTGCATGCCTGTGTTTCATTTCTGTCAGTGTGTTGCTACTCTAGCACCTCATGTGTCTTCAGTGTGTGATAAATTAGTTTTTTCTTGTGATGCTGCTACAGCAACACTTTGGCCAGTCTAGGCAGAATGGAGTGAATTAATTCTCATTTTGTGACTATCTCTATTTATTTTCTGACAATGATGAGGATAAATTTTTGCATGTAAACACACAGGAAAGCTTAGAAACAGCTCCACCGTACTGTTATTTAAAATGTTTTAGTGCATAACCTGACTGTTTTTCTGTTCTAATGTAAAGTAAGAGAGCAAAGTTGAATGTCTCAACTGCCTAGACTGGTATGTTTGATGTCATGATGGCGGCTGAATGTTTGACAGCGTTGTGACGCTTTTCCTGCTTCCTGCTAAGCCTGGCACCATGGTGGCCATGTTGGATTGATGATGGACTCGTCCTGCCCATTTCTCCTTAAACCACTTTGGTTTATTTTTCCATGAATTGTTCACTCACTGTTTTTTATTCCTTCTCCTCTGGTGATCCACAGCGAGCAGATGAGAGTATCACCATTGACACCACACTGTTGGTGCATTTCTTTGGGAAAAAAGGGAAGGCAGAGCTTACATTTGATGACTTCTACAGGTATGTTTTAATGCATTACAAAAACTGAAATCAGTCAATGGCACCATTATATTCATATATAAATTTCTTTCATTATTATTTATGGTTTTCTGTCCTCTTGTGACTGTTAAAGTTCAGTTTTATTTGTTTCAAAAGGAGCCACAATATTTGAGTTAATTCATGCAGTTTTTCATTTTGGTTTAATTACATGAAAAAGCCGTGTTGTGAGTCAATTACTGCATCCTGAGTTAACCTGATATACTTGCCACTCCTGCATAAAGTTGCACTCAATACTTGGAACCAAAAAAAACTGAAAAAGTAGTCTTGGAGATGCAGGCACTAACTGTGCTGGTGTGCTGGAATGATCCAGACACAAGAAAACGCAGTGTTGTAAGGAGTTTTTCCATTAGAGATATGGCATGGTTTCTTTTTGTGACTAGCTGCAAATCCAGCCACTAAATAATGGCTACACTGGATACACAAAATCTCTACTATTTTTATTTCTGACTGTCCAAATATGTCGACACATGCACAGAAGATTTATGTCTCCCTTTTCTGACATGGCACCTATGCCTCCTTCTCGTCGTAATAGCTGCAGCCATTTGTGCACAACACAAATGGCTTTCTGTATCCACATCTGCTGGATACAGAAAAAAACAAAAACACCGACCACAATCCGTTTCAGGTTGTATCAATCACTTTGCAGGGGCTAAGTGTTAACATTTGCATCTCTTCCTTCCAGTATTTTGTGCGTTCTGATATTCTGCATGTACTCTGCATTTTCATGAAGGCAGATGTGAAATGGATTACGTGTGCTTTATTGGTCATTTGCCAGAAGCAATCTTCGGTAGATCAGGTTTTAAATCTGAATTAGCTGCCAAATCAACCCTGGTACAAACTGGATTCAGAGTTTTTTCCGTTAGTCTGATTTATTTACAGTCAAACCAGATTAGCTGAGTTTGATACAGAAACTTGCAGACACAAATGGCTCTGGTGTTTCAGAGTGAAATGCGACACTGTTGACTGGTGAAGTTCTTCAGGAGACAAACCTGATTATTTTACTTTTGCAGTAAATTTAAAAGAGTTAACTAGCATGCGCTCAACAGCTTAACATGACAATCACTGATACATTTGGCTGTTGGTCACCAGTAAACATGGCTACACTTTCTCCAAAACACTCTATAACGATCGTAATCATATCAGAAGTCAGAGGAACTTGAGTGCATGATGGAGGATCTTTTCTCACAACTTTTGAGCTTCAAACCGTTTTTTGTTCAGAGTTTTAAATTAGTCAAACTTGTCCTAATGAGCTTAAACAGGTTCTTTCTCCCCGTGTGGTGATTTCAGGTTCATGGATAACCTTCAAACTGAGGTTTTGGAAATCGAGTTCCTGACTTATTCCAAAGGGATGACAACCATCAGTGAAGAGGACTTCGCCAAAATCCTGCTGCGCTTTACCAACGTGGAGAACATCAGTGCATATCTGGAGAACGTCCGTCAGTGTATACCAGATGAGAAGGTAGAACATGAAGTCCAAAAACTGATCGGAGCATGGAAAGTTTACAAGTGTTCGTGTTAAAGATCTTGAATTGAAGTAAGAGAAAAAGATGTTAAAAAGAAAAACAGGTGCTGGATCTTTGGTTCCTCTTTTAGTTCCCCCAGGGATCTTTTAGTTTCTTCTTTAGTTCCATCAGGGATCTTTTTAGTTCCTTTGTGTGTTTGTTTGATTTCCTTCTCCTGTTACGTGGACGCTCTCACCCTCCAGTCGTCCACGGCCTCTGTAGTTTCTCACCACGGTTTCTGCTTCAGGCTGTTGTGGTTTAACACACTTCAGCGCTCCACTGTTTCACCTGACCACACACACACCCACACACACACACACACACACACACACACACACACACACACACAACTTCACAGGTACTTGTTAATCTGAAAGTCTATCAACTTGCCCGTTAATCCACATGTTCATCCATCCTCTCTTCCCTTCTTCCTTCTTTCTCTCTGTTTATCTGTTTGGATTATCATTCACCCATGCTTCGTTCCCTCACTTTCTTCAGTCTCTTTATATATCTCCTCTTAACTCCTTTCATCAATCCCTCAATCAAACGTCCATCCATTCCCCTTTTTCCCTCCCTTCTTCCTGTTTTTCTTTCCCTTAAAATCAACTAACCCATCCCTCCTTCCCGCCGCACTTCCTTCCATCCTCCCTGCCACCTTTCTGTCTTCTCTCCTAACTTGTTCTTGCTTCATTCATCCACCCATCCCTTTTCCTTTCCATCCATCCATCCCTTTTCCTTTCCATCCATCCATCCATCCATCCATCCATCCATCCATCCATCCATCCACCCATCCATCCATCCATCCATCCATCCACCCATCTATCCCTTTTCCTTTCCATCCATCCATCCATCCATCCATCCATCAATCCATCCATACATCATCCATCCATCCATCCATCCCTTTTCCTTTCCATCCATCCATCCATCCATCCATCATCCATCCATCATCCATCTGTCCATCCCTTTTCCTTTCCTTTCCATCCATCCCTCATCCATCCATCCATCCATCCATCCGTCCATCCATCCATCCATCCATCCATCCATCCATCCATCCATCTGTCCATCCCTTTTCCTTTCCATCCATCCATCCATCTATCCCCTTTTCTTTGCATCTATCCATCCATCCATCAATCCATCCATCCATCCATCCATCCATTCTTCTTTCTTCCCTCTATCCAACCAACCATCCGTTTTCTCTTCCCTCTATTCTTCCTTCTATCCTTCTTACATTGTTCATTCTTTAATCCTTTCCTCCATCTCTTCATCCATTCTTCGATCCATCCGTCCATCCATCCGTCCTTTCTCTGTCCCCTCTCTCACCCTCCTTCTTATTTCTCTTTCTTAGTCACTCCTTCATTTCTTCCCTCCAACAATCCTTCCTACCTTCTTTCTTTTTGCCTTTTCTTCCATCCCTTTATCCATCATACCATCTTTTTATCCAACCTCCTGTGAATACTTCCCTTCTTCACCTTCCTCACTCAAATCAATTTATTTTTGTACTCTTCCTTCTATCTCTTTGTCTAAAGCTGTGTTTTGATCAGAGGTTCTAGGACCTAAAAACAGTTTGTGTATCAGTCTGTCCTCGTGTTTGTGTATCTGAAAACACTGTTATAGTTCCCACCTCTGTTTCTGTCCGTCCTTCTATCTTTCCGTCTGTCTCATGTTGTTGTTTTTTTCTGTAGAAGTCTGTCTTTTTGTCTTTATGTTTGTCTGAAAACACTGAGTTGTAGTTCCTTCGCAGCCCAACTCTGTTTGTCCCTCCTTTTCCTCCTCTTTCCTCCTCCTCCTCCTCCTCTTCTTCTTCTTCATGCTGTGTGCAGAAGCAGGTTGGTCTCTGCTTTGTTCCACACGCAGCCTGCAGTCACTCTGTCAGTCGGGTCACCTCTTTGTTTGCTAGGTTAGGGGGCACCAACTGATTATTTTCTTATCCTTGTATTTATTTATCAGTAGAAACCTGCACATGGCCTTGTGAACGTAGAGAGAGTGCACTAAAGAAATCATGTATTAGTCTTGTTCTGGATTAAATCACAGCAGGGAGCATGTGGCAGTCACAGCTAGTTGTTGAATGGCTTCAGCATCTGAACTGTTTGCACAAACTCCAGGTTTGTTTCCACCATTAATGAGCTCTCACCTCATTAATGGGACTTGAAATTTGACTCTTGCAGTTGTTGTTTGATAGTCTGAGCTGCAGTTTGTCGCTTTATTTAATTTTCAGAGAGCAGAGTGGATGGGCCCCCTGGAATGATGTATGCACGTCTGTCACGGTCCCTGTGGATGGCGGTCTGCGCTCGAACACTCATCGCTCTCACCTCCACGCTCCACGTTTCCACTTTAATCCTGTTTCCTCCTCTGCTGTTTCAGGGAATCACCTTCGATGAGTTCAGATCCTTCTTCCAGTTCCTCAACAACCTGGAGGACTTTGCCATCGCTATGCAAATGTACAACTTTGCTTCCCGCTCCATCGGACAGGGTGAGAGGAGACGCCACAGCTGTTGCTCCTGCTTTCACACACTCGTGACGTATTTCCTTTCAGCTTGTCAGAACCATAAAAACACTTTTTTTCCTCCTTTAAGATGAGTTTGCGAGAGCAGTGTATGTGGCCACGGGGCTCAAGCTGACGCGACACCTGGTCAACACCATCTTCAAGATCTTTGATGTGGATCACGACGACCAGCTCTCCTACAAGGAGTTTATCGGGATAATGAAGGACCGGCTGCACAGAGGAGCCAGGGTGAGACACGTAGAGATTAGTGCAACTTGAGCTCAAATGTATGAAGAATTCTGCATCATCTGTCCTGTTTTCTGCTTCTGCACAGAGTTGTGAGCTCTGTGCTTTCATTCTGACTAGAGCTGAATGATTTGCAAAAATTATCTAGTTGCAATCATTTTTCCAAAAAATTGAAATTGCAAATCATTGTGCAATTATTTTTGGGTTCCTGTCCCATGTGTTTTTAAACACATATTTGGAAATGAACATTACAGTATAACAACAATCCATGATTTTTTTTTTGCCCATTTTAGTCACATTCGCTCTTTTTTGACACCTTGGGAGCAATTATTGCTACATTATGACTGTTCTTCCAAGTTTTCTTCCAATTTTCATGCCAATTTCTCCCACTTTTTGACCATTTTTGCCACTCAAAACATATCTATATTGCTAATTCTTGTCGTTTTTGTCACTTTTCACTACTAAGACTCCTCCTTTAGTTTTCAACAACTTGTCTCTTTGGTTTAACAGGGTTGAGTTACACTGAAGTCGAGGATAAAACATCTACTGCAAAAAAAAAGTAAAATATGTACTTGGTAACCTGAAACATTTGAGGTTAAAGAAATATTGCATTGCCTGCAATTAAAATATTCCAATAGGTCATATTGCGATTTAATCTAGTTTGCGATTAACTGCCCAGCCCTAATTCTGAACTAATTAAAATATTTATGACACATTGAAAGGAGAGAGGAGTTAATTTTCAGAACGATCACTTGACAAACTGAAGTAACATCCATTTTTAGTGTCTAATTTTTAGGATAGTGACATCATTTCATTTAGATTGGATACAACATTTACGTGTATATCTCTTTAAGACCTGATGTAATGTTCAGGTCATTTGGGACGATGTCATCATTTTGGGACAAACGAAAAGGGATTAGCAGGTGTATGTGGCGTTTAGCCTTACAAGTTTACAGCCATAAATGTTGCATCTAGTTTGAATGGGTTATGATAATTAATATGACCCACATTTACCTTACAAGACTGGAAAAAAATATGTTATTTTAAGATATTTAAAGACAAATATAGCACCTGAATTGCTTGTACAGGGTAACAAATATCTGTTATTTATTATCTCCACTTGCAGATTGTTGTACTTCCTTCCTTTTTACTTCTATATAAGACATTTTTCTGCACTTTTCAGAAAATGTATGAGAGTATGAGTATGTAATGACAAGACAATTCTTCCAAAAAAATAAGACAAAGCACTTGTTAAGATTTCAGTTTTTGCAGCAATGTGATGCAAATTTCCTAAAACTAACCTACAGTTTCGCCCCAAAATTATTCATACCCCAGCCAATTTTTGACTCAAAGTGACTTTTCTTAACCATTTCTTTTTAATTGTAATTTTTTTTTTTTCATTACTTAAAATGTATTTATTTAATGGACAGTCCCCAGTCTCCTTTAATTTACTATTACTATTTTATTCAACCTTTATGTAACCAGGTTGAGTCCCGTTGTGAACATGCTGAAGGTTGTGCTCTTCTTTGAATATTTATGAAGCTTAATCATGTGGATTCACAAACAATATTAAAGCTGTTCCCTACTTCACTGATCTTTGAACTGGAAATCACCTTTTCCAACATCAGAGCAGTCTTTACGCAAAGAACTACTGCCCTCTAGTGGTGAATTTTGATGCATTTCTGCAGATGCTTGTATGAAATGAACTAACACTGCACATTAAAACTTAAATTAGTTTCTTTTTGGATGCTGTTTGGCCTCATAGTCTCAGCTTATTAACATTCTTCTCTGTCTCTTTTTCTCCCTTCTGTCTTTGCTGTCCTCTCCTATAACCTCTGATATTTTCTTCCTCCTTTCACTCGGCCGTGGTTCCTCTTCCCTGGTCTCACAGGGCTACAAAGCCGTGGAGCGGGCCACTTCTTTTAGGTCCTGTCTGAAGAAGGAGCTGGCGAGCAGATAAGTATAGACGAAAAAATAAAACATGTTTGCCCCTTACTTTGGCACTTTTCTATTGTTTCACTTTTGTGTCATCACTGAAACTAAACTGGTTCACACATGTAACTTCGGTCCCTGCGTCTTTCTTCTGCTCACCAGGTGAAGGGCCGACGCCACGCCTCCTTCTCTGGCTGTGTCCGCTCTGAGGCCAGAAAGCAGGTTCAGCAGCTCTGGAGGAAGTACCAGGAGGAGTCGTAGAGGAGGAGACAGGAGGAAGGAGGAAAAAGTTACAGTATGAAAAAAATGAAAGAAGCTTGGACTTCAAGAGCAGCAGTATGAAAAACAACAAAACTATTTTTAAGGACCAATCCCAGACCAACCTGATGGTACATGCATGTTGGACACAGCTGACTTACTTTACTGATTTATTTTCTACCTTCATTCTCTGTTTTTCATCTTATAACCAACTATGCCAATAATGATTTCCGGAGCCAAAACAGAAATGGTAAATATATAGAGATATAACTCAATTCCAGCATGTTTCCAACAGCTCTGTATCTTTTTTAATCAAGCTGTAAATGTGATGTGTTGAAATATTATTTATTCTAACCAGCAAAAAAATGAAAGTAGCTGTTTACAAAACTGTAAGAACTTAAAGAGCACAACTATATTATCACATCAAACAAATAAATCCGTACAACAATAATCTCACCCTCCTGGTTTCTTTGTTAGATTATTATTATTATTATTATTATTATTATTATTATTATTATTATTATTATTATTACTATTATTGTAGTATTGTTCTAATATTAAGGCAGTACTTTGGGAATTTTTGACCAGAATGTAACACCACAAAATCCTTTTTTATATCAACATCTATCTTGACTACATCCATCATATACTGACTCTGACTTCACTGTCTGAACTCCTGTTTGTAGCACATGTGACTGATTTCTGAATTCACTTCCTATTATTTGGCTGGTTAGGACATGATAACTGCAGTCTCAGCAGCAAAAACACACACTCTAGCATCCTGCTCTTGGGAACCAACTGCTGTTCCCACACAGCAAGATTAGCCATGACACCTCATGAACACACTGTACACTTTTCTTCATATATTTATCACATCAGCAACTTAAACACCATAAAGACATTTTCATAGGGAATTCACAAAGTTCAACCTGTTCTTTGTTTTTTTGTTTAAAATGTAAATGTGTGCATTTTAGACTAATCCCTCACAAGTCTGACTGAGGAAACAGATAATAACAAACAAAAGTCCAGATTTGTATCAATGGTGCGCTGTTCTTACTACCAAGGGCATGAAGTTTTTTGGGGGGTTTTTTG
Source organism: Thalassoma bifasciatum (assembly GCA_008086565.1). Classification (NCBI taxonomy): domain Eukaryota; kingdom Metazoa; phylum Chordata; class Actinopteri; order Labriformes; family Labridae; genus Thalassoma; species Thalassoma bifasciatum. The sequence continues at coordinate 104,554 of RPOG01001145.1, forward strand.
CCCAGCTAATTGATGTACTCCTGAGGGTGGCGAGCTAGAGTTCAGGTTCCCAGGACCCAACAGTTAGCAAGCCACAGACCAATTTGGAATTCTCTAGGTCAAGGATGTCCGAACTTAGGCCCAGGGGCCAATTGTGGCCCCCCGTCTATTTTCAAGCAGCCCCCAGCTCTCATCTTACCATGTGTTTGTTTTGTTATGAAATTAATCATGTTCTAACTGTTTACATTTACAGTTTCTTTCCAGTGCTTGAAATAAATCTGAATATATCTGGTAATGTTTCACAAAGATTTGGACTGTGCGTAGGCAACTTTATAAAGTTAAAGCTCTGTACAATCTGCAAAAACTAGACAACTGTTACAGCTGATGTTTGATTGCATTTGGCGTGATGCAAAATGTGCTTCATGAACTGTTCAGAATTAAAAAAACAAAACAAACATACATTCACATTTAAACACACACGTCCTCTGCAGTTATTAGAAAAAATCAGAGATCCCCTGGTAAAACTAATGCAGTTTATAGCCCTTGGACCTATAATCATTTGTAATAAGTTAACTGCAGAGGACGTCTGTGTTTTAATCCTGTTCTGTGCGTTAAATCTACGACTTTTCAAACCTGAAAATTCTAACTTTTTCCTCCAATATTTAGAGGTGTCTTCCTGGGGAATATTGATTCAATATTCATTAAGTTGTTCTAATATAACTTAATACTAATAAATGATAATAAAGATAAGACAAAAAAATCCATCAGCTTCTCTTTACTCTCGCATTCCTCAAACTGGAAACCAGTGTAGCAAACTACAAAACAGACCAAACAGAACTGTCATACTATATTCAAAAACAGTATGCAGTATGCAGTGCCTACTACATACTGCATTAGAAAGTGGTATATAGTACGTAAATTCAAAAACAGCCTTCATCATTCTTATACAATGATGATGTTCAATGAATAAAATAACCTGCATAGCACTACACAGAAAGGATTGATCATTTCTTTAAGTTCAACCCTGACTTCTATCAGTTTAAAAAGCAGTACCAAGTACTCAATACTCAGAGTCAGTGGTTAATGAAGGAGCTTTGACTTGAGGAGAATCAGAGAGCGGTACTTTTACTCCCACTCTTTAAGACTCCTCACAGACCGTACACATACTGTATTTGACTTGTTGATTGTGAAAATGAGGTTGATAGATTTTGTTCATTTCTTTGGACAGATCCCTCAGAGTGACCATCATCTTTCTCTGTGTTATTTCTTTCATTGAATCAGAGTCAGCGAGTATAAACTCAGGATCTTTCTGATAAGATTTGATTCTGTTAATGTTTGACCGCAGTTGTTCTGCTGCTTCAGTCCAGAGTTCACAGCCGCTCTTTTCTCCTTCAAGAAGACTTCAGTGTGAAGATGAACTCAGATTTTGGACTGTATGTGAAGAATCAGAGCCCTGAAAACCTCCTGCTGTCACTTCATCTTTCCTCTCTCTCTGCTTGGTTTCCTGTTTGAGGCTGCTGCTTCATTTCGCCTTCACACTTTGGTTTCCCACAGATAATTTTCTCCATCAGAAGGTAAAGTAGCAAACACTGTTAATCATGTTTGTTTGAGTGTCTTTATAAATGGAGCTAAGAACAGTACAGATTGTGTTGGGAGAGATGTGGTGTGTTGTTTTGTGGCTGCAATGGAAGATCAGATCAAATGGGAAACAAAAAAATATTTGATTCGAGTCTTATATTTGGTCCCATGTGTTGACATGTAGTCGCAGAAACACAACACAATGAAGCTCAAACTTGAAACAACAAATCATTTGTAAAATAGGTTTCACCAGCTAAACTTGAACTCTCTTCATACATTTCCATAAGTATAAACACAGCTCAGCTGTTAAAAAAAGGATTGTTTGTGAATGTATGTGAATTCAACTGTTGTTTATTGCTTTATAAGTATCACGGCTGTATCAAAGGTCAACCATTAGGTGGATCATAAACTGGGCAAATATTTAACTTTCAGTGTGATTATGATAAGTCAGTCAACTATACAGCGCGAATGGCTTGAATCTCTTCACAGGACAAACTGTTAACTGCTCAAAAAAGTTTTAAAAAATTCTCAGGGGAGAGTTTTTTGAACATTTCCCAAACCTTACTTTTGATAAAACACAGCTGAAACACTTTCAACTTTAAGTATTCAGTTTTGTAAGGACAGTGAGAGCTATAGTGACACAAACAATCTAAAATCTGCACTAATTTCTTCACTGTATAAACATCAATGACACATTTGCAATATATCACTCATATCTTACGTCAAAGAAAACACTGAATGAATCACTGTCATCAAGCTCTTGACTTATGTTAAAATGATGAAGGATTATTATTGCTGCATGATGTGTATAATATGATATTACTTGGTCAATTTTAGCCTGCTCACTCCTTTTCTTGTATGAAGGGCCTGATCTGCAAAGATCCTGAAAACAGACGGGCACTAAATTGCATGTACCAATTCAAAAATTTCCCTTGCTATTAGTGGTTGTGTTGCAGTTGATGTGCAGTTGATTTCTAAAAAAAGAGACCGTCAATAGCATATGTATATACTATTTATCATCTATGGTTTTCTGTTCTCTGGTGTCTGTTAAAATTCTGTTTTGTTTGTTTCAAAACATGCTGGAATATTTATGTCCATTCATGGGTATTACCATTTTAACAGATCTCCTAAGGGGCATGGGCTGAAAAAATTGTGCGTGCAAGGTTTAAGCTGCACAACAGAAACAAGGCAGTCTTCTGTTCTTGTTTTCTAACAATAAAATTCAAATTTTACCATTGACATGATTGTGTCTAATGCAAATCTAACAGGCCTTTGTATGGCAGTTGGTTTTATTGTTTTATAAGTTTCAAGGCTGTATCAAAGGTCAATCATTTGGCGCTTCATAAACTGATCATAATCACACTGAAAGTTGAGCATTTGCTTAGTCAGTCCACTATACAGCACAAATTGTTTGAATCTACTCACAGGACAAACAGTTAACTGTTCACAGAAATTGTAGAAAAATTTTCCAGGGGAAATTCTTTGAATATTTGCACGTACTATCATGTTTGCACATGTTCTTTTGCATGCAAACCTGCAGTAGATCAGGCCCCAAGTGTTTTCACGTGGGATTAAATGAACAACATCAAGTTCCTCATCAAAAAAAAAACAAAAAAACATTGAAAACCCATGCTCAGCATGTCAGTGTTCTGGGTAAGGGTTAGGGTGGATCTTTGCTGCTTTTTGCAGGATAAGATGGACAAGAAAAAGGACTTTTCTACAATTAAAATGTACTTAGTGGTCATTTCTGCATGTCACATAGGCTTTGGGGATAAGTCCAATGGATCATTCCTTTGGCTTATAGTCATAAGACTTTGAAGTCAAAACTTGACCCGACGCTTGACCTGTCTGTCTCTGACAAGAGCAGTGTCATCCCAAAGTGAAACACCAAATGGTGTTTGGAAAAGAAGTCAGAGTGATACAGGATCAACTCTGATTTCACTGCTGCTTATTCTTACACATGGAACATTCACGTCATTCTTCTTTTGTCTGCTACAGAAAGAAAAAAACCATGTGATATCTTTTCATAAAGAGTCAGATTCATAGAATCCCTTCACACTGTTCTCAAAGAACCAGAGATTATGTTGTGTAGCCCAAAGCTTCCTAAGTCATGTCCTGACAAGAAGCCTCTGCAAGTTCCTGCTCTGTGATCGGAACACTCTGCTTTTTGTTGGTTTCACTGATTTTACCTTCTGCTCATGTTTCTAGACTTTGACTGTTAAGGAGTGAGAGTGTGACAGAGTCCTCTGATTGATGTTGATGATGATAAACTGAAGAAGGATAAGCTGCAGTGTCTCTCATTGGATTTCTTCTTCATGTGAATTCAGCTGGTGAGTATTTTCATCCTTCTGCAAAAAATCAAACTAAAACTTTTCTCACATCTTCATTTGAAACAGAGCTGAACTAGAAGCTGATTCAGATCAGCTCTGGATTCATCAAGAAGTGAAGCTGTTAAAAAAGAAACAGAATGAAAATGGCTCCCTCTAGTGGTTGGATCTAGCAAGACGCAGTGTTAGGAAGCAGAGTGTGTGTCTTGTGCTGTAAAACTTGTTGTAATGAATGAATATGTTGCTGTGTTTGTGTGAAGAAGGGGCCTCTGCTATGGATCAGTGTGAGGACAGAGAGCAGGGAGCCCCTCCCTCTAAAAGCTCTCTATTTGGGGACCATGAGAGTCAGACCAAAGATCAGAGGTGAGACCAGGATCTCTAACTGTCCATGCACTAACATCACTGCATCATTGTTATCCATGCTCACAGCTCTTTGTCTGCGTCTGTTTTGAAGAAAAATGCAACAGCATGAACCAGACCCTCCTAGACCCGCTCCCAGCTCCTTGTCCTTAAAGAGTGATCAGTCTATGATTGAGCCGTATAAGTTCATGGGGGATCGTCAGTCTGATCATCTAAAGTAATAATCCATCCAAGTAATTTCTATCACAATTCAAACTTAAGAAAAGTTTGTGGTAGATTAAATAAGTAATGAAAGCTAAAAGATTTTTCAGTGTTTGTGTTTATTCATCAGTGTTTGTGATTCTTTCAGGCTCAAACGTAAGAGATCAGATTCTCCTGGACCTGGATCTGGACCTGGACCTGCTCCCAGCTCTGTGTCCTTAAAGAGTGATCAGTCTATGATTGAGCCATATAAGTTCAAGGGGGATCGTCAGTCTGATCATCTAGAGTAATAATCCAACTCAGCCTTTCTATCACAATCCAAACTTAAGAAAAGTTTGTTGTAGATCAAAGAAGCACACGAAGCTAGAAGATTTTTCAGTGTTTGTGTTTATTCATCAGTGTTTGTGATTCTTTCAGGCTCATTTGTAAAAATGCAGACCCTCCTGGACCTAGATCTGGACCTGGACCTGCTCCCAGCCCCACGTCCTTAAAGAGTGATCAGTCTATGGTTGAGCCGTATAAGTTCAAGGGGGATCGTCAGTCTGATCATCTAAAGTAATAATCCATCTCAGCCTTTCTATCACAATTCAAACTTTTATGTTTAAGTTTATGGTAAATTTCAGCAGCAGGTGAAGGTGAATAAGTTTCAGTCTGTTTCTATCAGTATCCAGCAGCAGTAAACAGGACTGGAGGTAGATAAAACTGGACTCAGCTGTATCTTTATGTGTGTCCTGTGTTTGTAGGAGGATCCAGCAGATAAGAGTATGTCATATGAAGACTCTCTCATAATGTCACAAACACTTCATGATCTTCTGTTTGTTCCACAGAGTTCATCAGCAGAGAACAGAGGCTCCCATTGGTCAGTCTGCTCAGCAGCATCACACAGAGCTGGACTCCATATTGATGGTGTGTAAATGTACAAACACAGCTCCTCCTGAGCATCAGAGCACACACTCATTCTGTTTGGGGCTTTCTGGATAGTTTCCTGATAACACTGCAAACATCATCTGTTTCTGAATTCTCTTCACTCTCAGTGTTTGACTGATTGAATGAAGCTGCACATTTCTGAGCTGCTCACACTCAGAGGTCAGAGGTCATGCTGGACGCTGGTCTCACATACACACTCAGACTTGCAGGCAGAGAGCAGAGTTCACAAACTGAGTGTAGTTTGTGCTTTAGATAAGACTAACACTTTACTTCATGTTAATGACAGCTTCTGCTTTCAGCTTCATTCAAAGAAACACATCATGTTTAAAGTCACTGCAGACTTTTTAGATGAAAGCGCACCAGGACATTTAATGTTACCCTCTACAAGTTCAACTTGACATTTCCTTCTCATCCAGCTGCTCCAGGTGAACATTATCAACTTCGTAAAGAATGAGCTGAGGAAGATCCGCCAAGCCCTGAATCCAGATTACCCAGAAGGCTTTGAGAGTCAGAGGAAGGATGAGGATGAGGAGCAGAGGAGGAGCAGAGAGGCGTTCCTGAAGATCACTCAATACTTCCTGAAGAGAATGAATCAGGAGGAGCTGGCTGACTGTCTGTGGAACAGTAAGAGGATTTAAACACATTTAACAGGAAAAAAGGAAATGGGGACAACATGGGGGATGTTTACATTCAAAACTGCTATTAATATGATGCACACATTGGGAATATGACATACTGTTCATAACTGATGTGCGAAACAGATTTCAGAGCCAAATCAAATCTATCCTTATGTCTGAAAGTTGAAACTCATCAGACTGATCGTAGCTTCAGCTCATTCATTACATTTCTTTTCCCTTCATTCAGGAACAGTTGTAGCAGAGTGCAGACGCAAAGTGAAGACTGAGCTGAAGGAGAAGTTCCAGTGTGTGTTTGAGGGGATCGCTAAAGCAGGAAACCCAACTCTTCTGAACCAGATCTACACAGAACTCTACATCACAGAGGGAGGGGCTGAAAAGGTCAATGAGGAACATGAGGTCAGACAGATTGAAGCAGCATCCAGGACACCAGACAAAGAAGAAACAACCATCAGACGAGAAGACATCTTTAGAGGGCCACCTGGAAGACAGGAACCAATCAGGAGAGTGCTGACAAAGGGAGTGGCTGGCATCGGGAAAACAGTCTTAACACAGAAGTTCACTCTGGACTGGGCTGAAGACAAAAGTAACCAGGACATCTACTTCACGTTTCCATTTTCTTTCAGAGAGCTGAATGTGCTGAAAGAGAAAAAGTTCAGCTTGGTGGGACTTGTTTATCACTTCTTTCCTCAAACCAAAGCAGCAGGACTCCGCAGGTTTGAAAAGTTCCAGGTCCTGTTCATCTAACTGCCAGACCTACTCACAGCTGAAGGAGACCTGAAGGTGTTGTTAGTCTAGGACTGACTACAATGTCTCAGGTGGAGTCACCTACACAACGACTGTTTGGAGTAGTCCCCCTTCGACGAAGGGAGACGAGAGGAGACCTATTGGTGTGCTGGACGTCGTCGGTTAGTCTAGGGAGGACTCACACAACTGTACCACTGTCTCCAGTCTCCCAAGTCACTCCCTCAGAAGGACGAGTACTTCAGGAAGAGGTTCAGAGATGAGGAGCAGACCAGAACAATCATCCCCCACATCAAGAGCTCCAGAAGCCTCCACATCATGTGCCACATCCCGGTCTTCTGCTGGATCACTGCTACAGTTCTGGAGGATCTGCTGAAGACCAGAGAGGGGGGGCAGCTGCCCAGGACCCTGACTCAGATGTACATCCACTTCCTGCTGGTTCAGACCAAACTGAGCATCAAGTATGAAGGAGGAGCTGAGACTGATTCACTCTGGAGTCCAGAGAGCAGGAAGATGATTGAGTCTCTGGGAAAACTGGCTTTTGAGCAGCTGCAGAAAGGAAACCTGATCTTCTATGAATCAGACCTGACAGAGTGTGGCATCGACATCAGAGCAGCCTCAGTTTACTCAGGAGTGTTGACACAGATCTTTAGAGAGGAACAAGGACTGTACCAGGACAAGGTCTTCTGCTTCATCCATCTGAGCGTTCAGGAGTTTCTGGCTGCTCTTCATGTTCATCTGACCTTCACCAAGTCTGGACTCAACCTGATGGAAGAAGAACAAACAACATCCCTGATCTCTGAACTTAAACATCTCCATCAGAGTGCTGTGAACAAGGCCTTACAGAGTCCAAACGGACACCTGGACTTGTTCCTGCGCTTTCTCCTGGGTCTCTCTCTGCAGACCAATCAGAGTCTCCTGAGAGGTCTGCTGACACAGACAGGAAGTGACTCACAGACCAATCAGAAAACAGTGGAGTACATCAATAGGAAGATTAGTGAGGATGTGTCTACAGAGAAAAGCATCAACCTGTTCCACTGTCTGAATGAACTCAATGATTGTTCTCTAGAGGAGCAGATCCAACAGTCCCTGAGATCAGGTCGGCTGTCCACGTCTAATCTGTCTCCTGCTGATTGGTCAGCTCTGGTCTTCATCTTACTGTCATCAGACAAAGATCTGGATGCGTTTGACTTGAAGGAATATTCTGCTTCAGAGGAGGCTCTTCTGAGGCTGCTGCCAGTGATCAAAGCTGCAAACAAAGCTGTGTGAGTAAATGAGTGAATGAGTGAGATGTTTGAAACAGACTGAATTCTGTTCATTAATACTGAAAACATCTGTTTATTCTCTTTACGTGATCTTCAGGCTGAGTGGATGCAACCTGTCAGAGAGAAGTTGTGAAGCTCTGTCCTCAGTCCTTAGCTCACAGTCCTCCAAGTTGAGAGACCTGGACCTGAGTAACAACGACCTGCAGGATTCAGGAGCAGAGATTCTTTCTGCTGGACTGAAGAGTCCACACTGCAAACTGGAAACTCTCAGGTCAGAATGAAACTGAGATCAAAATCTTACTGTCAGAAAATTTAAGTGACATCAATACACGAAGCCTCACATGGTTCTGAAGTTCCTCAGATTATCAATTAGGTCAGGTCTGGTAGGTCAACATGTTCCCTCAATCTTAACTAAAGTTGCCAGAAAAAATTAGAAAAGTCTAGAAATTAGTAGATCATGTGCTGAAACATACATGCATGTTTTTTTTTTATGGTTTCGGAAATAACAGCAATGAAGCAAATGTTTATGTCTTCAAAGGTTTCATGGATGTAACCTGTCAGAGAGAAGTTGTGAAGCTCTGTCCTCAGTCCTCAGCTCACAGTCCTCCAGGGTGAGAGACCTGGACCTGAGTAACAACGACCTGCAGGATTCAGGAGTGGAGATTCTTTCTGCTGGACTGAAGAGTCCACACTGCAAACTGGAGGCTCTCAGGTCAGGTCTTTGGTTCATCCTGCTTGAGGTTGGAGACAAAGAAATACTGATTATCGGTCAACATTTCCTCATTGCATGATTCTTTTTCTGCCCTCAGACTGTCAGGATGTCTCATCACAGAAAGAGGATGTGCTTCTCTGGCCTCAGCTCAGAGCTCCAACCCCTCACGCCTGAGAGAGCTGGACCTGAGATACAATCATCCAGGTTTCTTAGGAGTGAAGCAGCTTTCTGATAGACTTGGGGATCCACTCTGCAGACTGGACACACTGAGGTAGAACCAGACAACGAAAGCTCAAAGACTGAATGTGTTTGATTCTTTTCAAGGGGTATCTGCAGGGTAGTAAAAGGTAGAGAAGGTTATGAGTTCAAATTAAGGCCCTTGAAAAGGTGGAGTGAAATTTGGCATTACAAATTCCAAATAGGACATAAGAAGCAGAATATGGACTTTATGGATCCAAAGAGCAACAGGCAGCCTTTTCTTTTTGACTCTTTTTCTTCTTCTTTATCTCTGAGGATCTCAACACTGTCAAAAAAAAGTGAGAGAGTGATGGAGACAGTTGGCTCAGATAAGTTTGAGCCTGTTTCTGTGTCACAGAGACAAACTGAGGTTCACTGCTTCATGTTGAGCAGCAGTTAGGACTCATGTTGGACAGAAAATCATTCTGACTGTGTTTCTTTCTTCCAGGGTGGACCATGGTCGACAGCAGTGGTTAAAACCTGGTCTGAAGAAGTGTAAGTGTGGAATGAGCAAGCAGCAGACTGTCAGCTCACACAGAATAAAACCCTCAGTTGTGTCTGATGATAAAGTGTCTTTGTCTCTCCATCAGATTTCTGTGAACTCACTCTGGACTCCAACACAGTGAACAGAGAGCTCAGACTGGAAAACAACAGGAAGGTGACACGTGTGGGAAAGAAACTGTCATATCCTGATCATCCAGACAGATTCGACCACTGTCCTCAGCTGCTGTGTAGAGATGGTCTGACTGGTCGCTGTTACTGGGAGGTGGAGTGGAAAGGAGAGGTTGATATATCAGTGAGTTACAGAGGAATCAAAAGGAAAGGAAACGGTGATGACTGTGAGTTTGGATTTAATGATCAGTCCTGGAGTCTGATGTGCTCTGATGAACGTTACTCTGTCTGTCACAAGAAAAGAGAAAAACGCCTCTCTCTCTCCCCATCCTCTGACTCTGGTAGAGTAGCAGTGTATGTGGACTGTCCTGCTGGCTCTCTGTCCTTCTACAGAGTCTCCTCTAACAAACTGATCCACCTCTACACCTTCAACACCACGTTCACTGAACCTCTCTATCCTGGGTTTAGATTTGGGTTCGGGTCAGATTACTCAGTGAGTTTGTGTCATATGTAGAAAGGAGAGTCTCCTCCTCTCTACACAAAAACAAACAGCCTCTGAAGAACAGTTTATTCTCTGCACTAACACACACAAACTTCAGCTGATTCTTTAACTCTTTGTATCCTGTCACATCAGTATGAGTGTTATCGAAGAGCAGGACTCAATGGAAAACTGTCCCGCTCAATTTTACTTATTTACATCTCTGTTGCGAAAAAAAAAATCAGATTTTTTTCTACAATAAGTTATCCAAAAACCACCTTAACCCTAAATGTATATATATTTTGATAGGATAAAACTATGTACAGGACTATGAAGGAAACAGCTTTGACTTGTGTTTTGTTAAATCCTGAATCAGAAAAGAAATCTGATGCAAACTCAGGATTGATTCTCTGTTATGTTGATTTCATAAAGTTGTGCTCAGCATTTTGTTCTTAATACTCCTGTCAAACAATATTTTCATCCAAGCTCATCGCAAACGAAGTGTTGAGCAACTGACACATGATGATGATTTTTCAGGCTCCTCTCAGTGACTGTTTTAATATTTTTATATTTTCTCTACTGTTAAATTCTCATCATGATACATTTGTTCCAATGACTGACCTGCTGCAGGTGAATATGTATAAAGTACTTTGAGGACACATCCTCATGGAGTGGAAATATCCTCTGTGGTAAAGCAAAGTGGCTCTTCAAAGAGCTTCAATATGACTGACAGATCAAGTTTGAACTGATGTTATTCAGCACCTTAGACAGTGATAGCAGCACTTCACTTCCAGAAGAGGAGGACACAGATGAAGTGATGGATCTGAGAAGACTTTTTATGGATGAAAGGTAAAACAAACAGTCTAAATGTAACATGCTACTTTGTGCTCCACACCATGTGTGACTTACTGTGACCGTAATGTGAAACTTTGAACCAAGAGCAAAGAGAGAAACACAAACATCATGAGACTGTTGCAGCTTTAATTGCACAGGTTTTTCTCCCTTCAGTAAACACAGAAGCAGAAATAGTCAGTGGTTTTTCTGAACTCTGGCTTAAAAATGAAAGTGAGTTTAAAGTCTTCAGTCAGTGAAGGGATTCTAAAATAAGTACTTTGAAATGATTGAGCTTATTTCTGAGCTGACAGCCCAAGTTTAGGTTTGCAGGATCAGGTATTTAAAGGTGAGGTCTGCAGCCAGAACTTGTGGCAGATAGATGACTATAAGCATCGAAATCAGCATTAAAAAGCCCAAAGTTATGGCGCAGTTTTCCCACAGTAAGTTTACAGTATAAAACTACAACACAGTATCACAGATGACAGAGCTTTTGTGATGTTAATCCAACTGCAGGCTCTACTGTGAGCTTAACTCATAGTCATATATTTCACTCCAAAACTTCACAAAAAAAAAAAAAAAATTGTAAAACACATCAACTTCTAGAAGGACTAAACTTTTAGTCTGTCATCAAGGCTAAAACACACAACACTTTATACAAGTTCCTACCTGTTATAATGGGATGTTTCGACTGTCAGATCGTCTGAAAGTTGAGGAGGCGCAGTTTCAGATCAGGTGCAGTTGCGCCCCCTGCTGGTGCCTCATGATAACTACATCAACATTACTACTGAAGGTGATAGAATAACAGTCAGTTAAAACACATGAAAAAACAACTCAAAACTTCTGTAACTGACTGTAATGTAGTGGCAGATACTGTTGGGAAAGTTGCTAAAAAAGCAATTAGTTACAGTTACAAGTCACCACTGTGCAACTGAGTTGGTAACTGAGTCACTGCATTGAAAAAGTAATTATATTTTAAAGTAACTCATACATGTTAGACAAATAGCTTAGAAAAAGGAATTTTTTACAGTTTCTTGTCACTTTGTCAAAAATGTAATTGAATTAGTATTGGACCTACTCTAACAAAAATGTAACTACCAGGGAAAGTAAAGTTTGTGTTACTTAATTAAAAAATAAAAAATAAAATAAAATATGTAGAGTGATTATGATTTTTGAGCAGGTTTTGCCCTGGGACATTATGTTCACTTAAGGTGTATGCTCTTGCCTTTCATATCAATAATGTTAAAGTAGCCTTCACTTAAACCCTGAAAATGTCAGTTTTAATTTCACAGATTTCTCTGGACTTGCACATATTTTATTCGCAGCGCATGTCCTGTACTTAGCTGGATCACTCTGATACATTACTTTCTGGTTTTCTTATTCCAAAATAGTCTGCCCTTGTGGTTTTTACATTAAATTATGAAGCTCTTCAACCACAAAGACAGTCCTCCTAAAGATGATCAAAACAGGAGGGTTAGTTTTCCCCTACCCCACATCTTACTGACAGTTTCAACAATTTTTCTGTAATATTCAACTCTTTTTTAGACTGAATAACAGTGCTAAACACCATTAATTTCTTCATTTAAAAAAAGAAAAAACTTTCAGGAATTCAGAAATGCATCACATGCTGGGTTGTGTTTTGTATTTGATGCCAAGAATATGACAAAGGCTCATTACAGAAATGTCCCAACATGCTTGAGTTCATTACTGTGTGAGTGTTTGACTGAGAGGTTTCAGTCTGGTTCAGTGTGTGTTTCTGTCCTGTAGGTGTCAGTGTGAGGCTATGCACAGCATAGATATATATGAGAAGGCTAGATGTCTCGTGCGCGCTGTAAGCCGATGGGAAGTAACGTCGTCATATGGCGGCCATCTTGGAACAGGACTGCTGGATCACTCATTACATTACAGTCAATAGAGCACTGACTTTGAAAGAACTGTAGATTGCTCAATTTTCAACTGATTTTCAAACGACTTGGTTTGTTATCAGCGTCAGGAATTTAGCTAATTAACTTGCAAACAAAAATATATATATATTTATATTTAAAAAAAAGAGATTTAGAAATTTGGCCTGAATCGTAGTCTCTTGAAAAAAGTTTGTAACAAACCAATCCGTTTGTAAATCCGTCAATTATTCAGCGAGTTACGAGTGTTTTAGTGAGTAAATCATCATCCTTTCCATTGACTACAGTACACCACACCACCCTGTTCCAAGATGGCCGCCACGGTGACGACGCTGCTGACTCAGCCTTAAGGCATCTAGCCTTCTGGTCCAGGGACTCTGATAACGGACCGTCGCTGTTTCCTCTTTATACCGAGTGAAGCTGCAGGAATAAGACGCACCGCTTCCTCTTCTATGTTCTCCTCTTTTATTCAGGTTGGTGAGCTTTGAATGCGAGTGAAAATGTAGTTTAGCAGTATAGAGAAGCTCAAACGATGTAAAAAAGTGGGTTGAAATGTGTAATTTAAGATTCTTGGACATAGAAACTTTACTTTCACTTTGTAACAGAGCTCATGTGACGCAGCAAGTTAAAGTGATGCTGTCAGAGGAAGCACCTCTGTTTTCTTTATTCACCAGAGGCTGAACTACAGCACATTTAAAAAGCATCTGGATCACAATCAGAGAATGAGACAATATTTATCAGTGAAGGAGTACACGGTGTACTAGTGTTAAATACTTCCTGAAGAACAGAGGTGATGCTGTGTATGGTGTTAGTGGGCTACAGGTGATAAAAATGTGAGTAAATAAAGTTTAGAACTCAAAGGCATACATATCTTATATTTTATCAAAGCTACAGGTGGAATAGAGCTACCATAATTATTGAACAGTCATGGGCAGAGACCAGGGGTCAGCAGCCCCCAGGGGGTCTGTGCTGGTACTGCAGGGGGTCGTGACATTGGTTTACAGGGACATTTTTTGTGTAATAAACCATTTGAATTCCATGCATCTGATTTATGTTGTTAGTGAGTGACAACCCCCCCCCCCTCATTCAATGTACTTATACAGTTGTGCCTCAAAGTTTACACCCCCTCCAGCAGAATTTCTGATTTTTTGGCCTTTTCTCAGAAAATATGAATGGTAACACAAAAACCTTTCGGTCACTCATGGTTAGAGGTTGGGTGAAGACATTTATTAACAAACAACTGTGTTTACTCTTTTTAAGTCATAATGACAACAGAAACTTCAAAAATGACCCTGTTCATTTTTTTATACACACACACTGATTACAAGCAAATAGATTCCCTTTAGTAAACGTTCAAACACATTTCTGTTCATTTTTGTACATGTATCAGGCCAAAACCACCAGAGTTGTGTAAACTTCTTGACAGGGTCATTTTTGAAGTTTCTGTCATCATTATGATTAGAAAAAGAGTCAACTATTTTTTTTCAATAAATATCTTCATCCAACCTCTAACCATGAGTGATGTAAAGGATTTTGTGTTATCATTCATATTTTCTGAGAAAAGGCCAAAGAATCAGAAATTCTGCCGAAGGGTGTAAAGTTTTGGGCACAACTGTATATGTGCACGACACACATCTCCCTTGTTGCAGTGAGGTGCTAGGGTAGAAGCGACACGCCCATGTTAGGGTGAAGGCACTTCCCTCAGTGTCTGTGCTGTGACACCCCTAAACCTTGACCTTTCCACGTGTGCAAGTCTCCGATTTCATTGTTGTAATAGTTTTTGAATGTTGCTTATGTGCTGAGGTGTTTTTTCCTCATCCCAAACTGTGCCCCAACCCCCGGGCCTCATCTGACATTTTTTTTTCTCCCTCTTCTCCCCCAGTGTTATTCGCAATTCATTCAAATGAAACAGGGTACTGAAGAAAAGAGAACTACCGGTTCTCCCGGTCCTGTCCTTCCCATGTCATACGTCTCTGTCTTTTTTATATTTCTTAGACAGGGTTCAACTAAAAGGCAAAATCACATTTTTGGGCGTGAATTTGGAGAACATGATGGTGGATCTCTTCCATCTTCAGTTCTGTAGTTTAACTGAGACTACACATCCAGTTTTGTCTCAATAAACCATGATACACATTGTACCTTCTCTTGAGGAGTAGACATTTTTCAACAGGATACCAAAAACACAATTCTAGCATGTTTACAATTTGTCTGTCTATCTAAGCTCGCTGTAATGATTGAACATGTTGTTGTGTTTGTGTGAAGGTGGGGCCTCTGCTATGAATCAGTGTGAGGACAGTGAAGAGGGAGCCCCTCCCCCTAAAAGCTCTCTGTGCGGGGACCATGAGAGTCAGACCAAAGATCAGAGGTGAGACCAGGATCTCGAACTGTCCATGCACGAACATCACACCAGCATCATTATCCACACTCACAGCTCTCTCTCTCTCTCTCTCTCTCTCTGTTGTGAAGCAAAGGGCAGCAGCATGGATCAGACTCTCCTGGACCTGGACCTGCTCCCAGCTGTGTCTCCTTTAAGAGTGATTGGTCTATAGATGTACCTTATAACTTCAAAGCTGCCCATCAGTCTGAATGTCCAAGGTAAAAATCCATCTCAAAGTTTTTATCAGAACTCAACTCTAGAAAAGTTTGTGGTTAAGTTCAGCAGCACTTAGACCTTGAAGATTTTCATTGTTCACGTTTATTTATTAGTTTTTTTGATCCTGTCAGAGTCAATCATCAGAGACCAGACTCTCCTGGACCTGGACCTGGACCCAGCTGTGTCTCCTTCAAGAGTGACAACTCTGTGGAAAGATTTATTGATTTCAAATCTGGAGAGATGAGTGTTGATGAAAGGTGAGACTTTCAGAGTAAACTTCCTTTTACTGTGTGTGAAACATTTGATACTAGTTGTGGTTGGTGTTTTCTCTGTGAAGTTGAACATGTTTCAGTTTTTATGTTTCTATCAGGATTCTGTGTCATTAAGTTATAAACTCTACATGATCTTCTATTTGTTCCACAGAGGTCAGCAGCTGAGATCAGAGGCTCCCATTGGTCAGTCTGCTCAGCAGCATCACACAGAGCTGGACTCCATATTTATGGTGTGTAAATGTAAATGTACAAACACAGCTCCTCCTGAGCATCAGAACACACACTAATTCTACTTGGATCTTTCTGAGTAGTGTTATAATATAGTAAGTACTAGTGGTAAATAAATTTTGTTTATTGTCCTAACTTTAGATTTTTTGAAGTATAGTTGTGGTTGACTTTAGGCATCTAAAATGATTAAATCTGAACTACTTGATGAATTTGAGACTCAGTATAGAAAACTAAATATCCTTAAGCAGATTAAACTATGACGTTTGAGTACAAATATAACAAAACACTCTTTTAGTGTGCCCCTGGCAACTACAAAAGCATGTAGTGATAGTGAACTGTTCATGGGGTTATTTTGCAAGTTCAGCCACAATGACTTACCAAGCTTGACTGTACAGAGGCAGCAATGCCATTAGTGAGGCACCTGTGTCTGGGCACTTCCCCCGGCTTTCTAGGGAGGTACAGAGGCGTTCCCAGGCCAGACAAGTGATATAATCCCTCCAACGTGTCCTGGCTCTTCACCCCAATAGACTGCAATAGCATCTGCGTCACTGCTGACGCTGCAGGGGCAGTCCATCCTTTTCTGGCCGAGAACCGCGACCTCACGCTTATAGGTGCTTATCTACATTCCAGCAATTTCATACTCTTCTACAAACTGTATTCAGTGAGAGAAATAGGGCCACATCATCCGAGGAATGCAGAAATGGGGTCCTTAGACTCCCAAACCTGACTCTTTCCGCTGTTTGGCTGTGCTTAGAAATTCTGTCCATAAAAATGATGAACAGCATGTGTGATAAATGGAAGCCCTGGCAGAGTCCAACCCTGACAAGGAAAAAGTTTGACTTATACTTGGCAATATGAACGAAACTCTCTTTCTGGATATACAGTGAGTGAATAGCCAGTAGCAACAGATCCTCGACTCCATATTCCCAGAGCACCTCCCACAAGACACCTAAGAGGACAAAGTCAAAAGCCTTTCCCAGATCCATTAAGCACATATGGACTGGCTGGGTAAACTCCAGTGCCCCCTCTACCCCCTTGCAAGGGTATAGAGCTTGTTCAGGGTTTCACAACCAAAAACCTGCATTGTTTTTTCCTGAATCTGAGATCAGACTAATTGCCAGACTCCTCTTCAGCACCCTGGAGTAGATGTTGCCAGGGAGGCTGAGACGTGTGATCCCCCTGTAGTTAGAGCACAACATAGTCTGCCACTCTAGAGGCTCCATCACCTTCGTCCATGCAATGTTGCAGAGACTTGTCAATCAGGACAGTCCTGCGTCATCCAGAGCCTTTGGACTTTCCGTTTGCCATCATCAACTTGACATTTTCTTCTCTTCCAGTTGCTCCAGGAGAACATTATCAGCTTTGTGAAGAGTGAGCTGAAGAGGATCCAGAGAGCGCTGAGTCAAGATTACCCAGAAGGCTTTGAGAGTCAGAGGAAGGATGAGGATGAGGAACAGGAGAAGAGCAGAGAGGCGTTCCTGAAGATCACTCAGCACTTCCTGAGGAGAATGAAGCAGGAGGAGCTGGCTGACTTTCTGCAGAGCAGTAAGAGGATTTGAACATATTTAACGTACTAGAAAGAGGAAATGAAGACAGCATGGGAGAGGTTTACATTTCAAACTCTGATCTTAATATGATGCACACATTTTTGTCACATCTATGAGCTGTAGCAGTCTGTGCACAACTGATGTGCTGAAGAGATTTTTGACAAGAGATTTCAAGTCAAATCAAATCCATCCTAATGTTAGAAAGTTGAAACCTGTCAGACTGATTGTAGCTTCAGCTCATTCATTACATTTATTTATTTTCTCTATCCAGGGGTTGATGCTGGTGCAGATTGCAGACGTAAAGTGAAGTCTGAGCTGAAGGAGAAGTTCCAGTGTGTGTTTGAGGGGATCGCTAAAGCAGGAAACCCAACTCTTCTGAACCAGATCTACACAGAGCTCTACATCACAGAGGGAGGGGCTGGAGAGGTCAATGAGGAACATGAGGTCAGACAGATTGAAGCAGCATCCAGGACACCAGACAAAGAAGAAACAACCATCAGACGAGAAGACATCTTTAAAGGCCCACCTGGAAGACAGGAACGAATCAGAAGAGTGCTGACAAAGGGAGTGGCTGGCATCGGGAAAACAGTCTTAACACAGAAGTTCACTCTGGACTGGGCTGAAGACAAAAGTAACCAGGACATCTACTTCACGTTTCCATTCACTTTCAGAGAGCTGAATGTGCTGAAAGAG
Source organism: Thalassoma bifasciatum (assembly GCA_008086565.1). NCBI lineage: Eukaryota > Metazoa > Chordata > Actinopteri > Labriformes > Labridae > Thalassoma > Thalassoma bifasciatum. Next base: position 122,674 of record RPOG01001145.1, read on the forward strand.
AGAAAGCTTAGCTTTCTAGAACTTGTTCATCTCTTCTTTCCTCAAACCAAAGCAGCAGGACTCTGCAGGTTTGAAAAGTTCCAGGTCCTGTTCATCTTTGACGGTCTGGATGAGTGTCGACTTCCTCTGGACTTCCACAACAATCAGATCCTGACTGATGTTACAGAGTCCACCTCAGTGGATGTGTTGCTGACAAACCTCATCAGGGGGAACCTGCTTCCCTCTGCTCTCCTCTGGATAACCACACGACCTGCAGCAGCCAATCAGATCCCTCCTGAGTGTGTTGACATGGTGACGGAGGTCAGAGGGTTCAGTGACCCTCAGAAGGACGAGTACTTCAGGAAGAGGTTCAGAGATGAGGAGCAGACCAGAACAATCATCCCCCACATCAAGAGCTCCAGAAGCCTCCACATCATGTGTCACATCCCGGTCTTCTGCTGGATCACTGCTACAGTTCTGGAGGATCTGCTGAAGACCAGAGAGGGGGGGCAGCTGCCCAGGACCCTGACTCAGATGTACATCCACTTCCTGCTGGTTCAAACCAAAGTGAAGAGCATCAAGTATGATGGAGGAGCTGAGGCTGATTCACTCTGGAGTCCAGAGAGCAGGAAGATGATTGAGTCTCTGGGAAAACTGGCTTTTGAGCAGCTGCAGAAAGGAAACCTGATCTTCTATGAATCAGACCTGACAGAGTGTGGCATCGACATCAGAGCAGCCTCAGTTTACTCAGGAGTGTTGACACAGATATTTAGAGAGGAACAAGGACTGTACCAGGACAAGGTCTTCTGCTTCATCCATCTGAGCGTTCAGGAGTTTCTGGCTGCTCTTCATGTTCATCTGACCTTCACCAAGTCTGGACTCAACCTGATGGAAGAAGAACAAACAACATTCCCAATGCCTAGAATTTTTAGAGTCAAACCTGAACTTGAATGTCTCCATCAGAGCGCTGTGAACAAGGCCTTACAGAGTCCAAACGGACACCTGGACTTGTTCCTGCGCTTCCTCCTGGGTCTCTCTCTGCAGACCAATCAGAGTCTCCTGAGAGGTCTGCTGACACAGACAGGAAGTGACTCACAGACCAATCAGAAAACAGTCGAGTACATCAAGAAAAAGATCAGTGAAGATGTGTCTACAGAGAAAAGCATCAACCTGTTCCACTGTCTGAATGAACTCAATGATCGTTCTCTAGAGGAGCAGATCCAACAGTCCCTGAGATCAGGTCGGCTGTCCACGTCTAATCTGTCTCCTGCTGATTGGTCAGCTCTGGTCTTCATCTTACTGTCATCAGACAAAGATCTGGATACGTTTGACCTGAAGAAATACTCTGCTTCAGAGGAGGCTCTTCTGAGGCTGCTGCCAGTGATCAAAACTGCAAACAAAGCTGTGTGAGTGAATGAGTGAATGAGTGAGACATTGAAACAGACTGAATTCTGTTCATGACAACTGAAAATACTTGGTTGTTCTCTTTACATGATCTTCAGGCTAAATGGCTGTCAGCTGTCAGAGAGAAGCTGTGAAGCTCTGTCCTCAGTCCTCAGCTCACAGTCCTCCAGGCTCAGAGACCTGGACCTGAGTAACAACGCCCTCCAGGATTCAGGAGTGAAGATTCTTTCTGGAGGTCTGAAGAGTCCAGACTGCAAACTGGAAACTCTCAGGTCAGTTTTTTTTTTTTTGTGTGTGGCTTGTCCTGGTTGAGGTTAGAAATGAAGAAATACTAATAATCAGTCAACTTTTTCTCATTACATGATTCTTTTTCTGCCCTCAGACTGTCAGGATGTCTCATCACAGAAAGAGGTTGTGCTTCTCTGGCCTCAGCTCTGAACTCCAACTCCTCACTCCTGAGAGAGCTGGACCTGAGCTACAACCATCCAGGAGACACAGGAATCAAACAGCTTAAGGCTCAACTCCCCAGACTGGAAACACTGAGGTATAACTAGACAATGAGAGCTCAAAGACTGAATATGTTAGATTGTTCTCAGAGTGGTGATTGTACCTGAAGCTGGAAACACAAGTGATAAGAGTAAGAGACATATGGAATAACTCAATTTCATAGCTGAAGGTGATGATGATTGTAAGGTGTGCAAGTGTTGAGTTGACAACTCCAACAGTACTAGAATCGGTTGGTAAGAACTTAACTCGTCTCCATTGCTTTGAGAGAAGGTCATTTAATTTGAAATTAAAGGAGAAATGATTTCAACATGCATCACCATGGGCCGAGTAAGACAGGATAAATGTAACAGGTATGCACTCTCTGAGATAGAGACACAAAATATTGAGTCGTCAACTAATCAGTAAGATAATCAATTGATTAGTTGACAACAAAAATAATCATTAGTGGCTGAACACCTGAGGTTTTTCAACAGATAATGTTGCATTTACAACCAGGTAAACTCCTTTAAGAAATGACTGAGAGGCGTAGTAGAGTCGTAGTTTGATGACTGAAATTCGTCTCCTAAATACACTTCACAAAGGCAGAGAGAAATCTATGAACGTAAAAAGCAACGGGGGAAACTATGAAACAGTGTTCCAGAAAAAATATCTCTCTACAGGCGGTTTGCAAAAGTTTGTGTTTTAGGTTGACTAAGACGCTGTTTCTGTAGAAATGAGAGGCGGAAACGGTACAATACTTTTATGTTTCACCCTATAACTCTGGTTGTGTAGATCACTGCTTCATGTTAAGCAGCAGTTAGAATAGAATAGAATAGAATAGAATGCTACTTGGTTAGGACTCATGTTGGACAAAAATCATTCTGATTGTTTCTTCCCCCAGGTTGGACCATGGTGGACAGCAGTGGTTAAAACCTGGTCTGAAGAAGTGTAAGTGTGGAATCAGTTTGACTCCTGATGAGCAAACAGCAGACTGTCAGCTAACAAAGAATAAAAACTCCAGATGTGTCTGACGATAAACTGTCTTTTTCTCCCCATCAGATTTCTGTGAACTCACTCTGGACTCAAACACAGTGAACAGAGAGCTCAGACTGTCGGACAACAACAGGAAGGTGACGCGTGTTGCAGAGGAACAGTCATATCCTGATCATCCAGACAGATTTGACGATTGTCCTCAGCTGCTGTGTAGAGATGGTCTGACTGGTCGCTGTTACTGGGAGGTGGAGTGGAGTGGAGAGGTTCATATAGCTGTAAGTTACAGAGGAATTGAAAGGAAAGGAGACAGACCTGACTGTAGGTTTGGATTTAATGATCAGTCCTGGAGTCTGATCTGTGCTCACAATAGTTACTCTGTCCGTCACAATAAGAGAGAAACATTCCTCACTACCTCCTTGTCCTCTGATTTTCGCAAAGTAGCAGTGTATGTGGACTTTCCTGCTGGCTCTCTGTCCTTCTACAGCGTCTCCTCTGACAAACTGATCCACCTCCACACCTTCAACACCACATTCACTGAACCTCTCTATCCTGGGTTTAGGTTTAAGTTGAGTTCTTCCTCAGTGAGTGTGTGTTAGGGAGTATTTGAATAGGAGGGAGAGTTTCCTCCTCTCCATGCAAACACCAACAATTTACAGAGTGGAGCCCTACTTCAAAAAGCAAGAACAGAAAGAGGCTTAAAACGTCCAAATTCAAAATTGTACTGTCACACGTTTCCAGGTTTTTCAGACTAAAAGTTCATTTTCTAAAGCACATTTCATTATAGATAAGCTCTGTGTGCTTTACACTGGGGGTTGAGAGACAAAACAATACAGAAGCAAAAATCAATTCAGAACTTAAAAAAACCCATAACATCAAACAAAGTAGTTACCTGTCTGCTTGAGAAAATAGATATTTTGAATTTTGGCGGTAAAAGTAGAGACAGTTGTGATGGACCTCAGGTCAGTGGGCAGTTTGTTCCTGAGAGAAGGGACTGGATTTTAATTTAATTTTTGGGTTAACTAACAGACCTGGTGACCTAGGAGCCCTGGTCAGGTTGAAGTGTGTGAGCAGGTCAGAAATATTCTTAGGAGTAAAATTATTGAGGACTTTGAGGACTAATAATAGGATTTTGACGGTGATTCTGTGTTGTACAGAGAGCAAATTTAGTATGTCTAGTACTAGAGTGATCGGATCAAATTTTGCACAGCTTGTATAATTAAAAAATAGAGGAGAAGATCCCTGATAAATCTTGAAGATTAACCGTTAAAGCCATGGCACTTGAATAAAAAAGATAAAAGTCTTTAACTTTGGAAAAATTGAAAATATTTTAGGGGTTATGGTGAGACTTTAGGGAAATAATTCAACTTCAAAATAAGAAATTAACTTTGATGTCTTGGAGCACAAGAGGAATTAATTATCTGTCATATAGTGTTATATATGACAGAATTCAATCTTTCACCAAGTTATGAAATAAATTTACACTAGAAAACTGAATTTTCAAAATATCTCCAGTTAAAAAATGGATAAAGGATAACTTTAAAATTAAATGGACCCTCTAAGAAGCTGACATTTAAAAATCATCAAGAGAAAACACAATAGGTCACCTTTATAACGTGTTTTTGATGGAACAATCCAAACAGTATTAACTCTAAAGGTTATTCCATACATGGAACAGAGACCTACAGAGCAAACATTTCACTGGAACTTTTAAATGTATTTTAAAAAGTTTATAACCTTAACACCAACAACAGGAAAAGATTGGGAGTGGTTGGTAATTAAGGACATAGAATTGAGGTCATATGTGTCTGGGCACATGATTGTATAAGGAATATATGTGTGTGTGTGTGTGTGTGTGTTTATATGCATAGTGTTTTATTATTATAATTATTGTTATTATTTCATTTTTATGTATTTATTTTTGTTTGTGTCTTTTAATATTATTGTTTTCACTCCACTCTGAACTTAATTTTTCACTGAATAAAGTGAAATGAAGCACATGAATTCATACATTTTAAGAATGTGTAGATGTGTCATATTGTGTGTATGTATGTGTTTACAGATACACTGGGGTAAAATATGTATATGCACATGTGGTCAAATGTGAATATTTATTGTTATGGCTGTGTGTTTTCTTTGTGTTCCCTGTCTTTACTCTGCTTGTTTCCAGGTGAAGCCTCCAAGTCTCACCTGGGTCCAGCCTTTAAAAAGTCACTGCTGCTCCCCATTTGGGATTTTGTCGTGCACTGCTGTTTTATTAATAAATCCATTTTGACAACATTTTAAGGGGGTTTATTTTTTTATTTTTTTATTTTTACATGTTCCTTTTGTGGATTGTTGTTGTTAGCTCCACAAGGCCACATTTTAGGTAGGGCTTAACAGGATGTACGCAGGTATGTGTAGGTATATATAATACATATTTGATAAATATATTATAAAAAAGTATATCAGAAAAGTCTGTGTCAGATTCCTTAAACAGTTCAATTAAATCAATGAATCATTTTTGTCCTTTCCTACAAGCATTTCTTCATCCAAAAACCACATTTACCCTGAATGTATTTACTTGTAATATTATAGCACTATGTACTGGGCTATGAAGGAAAAAGTGACTCAGCTTTGACTCTTTAATAAGACAAACATGCTTTGTTAAATCCTGAATCAGCACAGAAATCAGACTTAAACTCCTTCCAGTGGCTGTTTTCATATTTCTCTTTTCTCTGCTGTTTAATTCTGATCACACTGAGTTTGGGTGAAACTCCTCCTTTTGTCAACACATGGTTCATCTTCTTGTCAAAATTTGAATATTATTCCTCAAACTAAAACATCAATAAAACAATAATAAAGGGATTAAAAAGTATGGATTCTGCTGTGGATGTACAGGGTTTCATTTTCTAGTTGAAACTGACTCTTACACAGGGTGGCAGCGTTGTGCTGTTTCAGGTGAACATAATTTTCATATTGGATGCTTAGGTTACATAAAATAACCCCATTTTAGACAAAATAAAAGTCACCAGGCTGAATGAACACTGATGAAGATACACAGATGCACACTTCTACTCTTGACACAGTGCTGCTCTGAAATCACACCCACTTTAACTCACTCATCTTTCAGACAGCTGTCCGTCTATATGAAGCTGCTGTGAACTGATTTGAGTCTGATCACGTTTTTTTTTTTTTTCCTCTTGATGTTCATGTGCTTTAAAGTCTTTCTGGTGGTTTGGTTGTAAACAGGATACAATCTTGTTCCCCTGTGTATCTGTTCATGTCAGTGGCAGCAGCAGTGAAAGTGTTTCAGTAGAGGGCGCTGATTTACCAGAAGCATCAAAATCCACAAGGAGGAAAAAAGGAAGAGGTGGAGGAGGAAGAAAACCCACTGCCTCTGAGTTCTGACACGTCCTCATGCAGGGTTTAAACTGCAAGCACCACTAAACATGTCCCACCCATGTCAGGAACACTGGTTCCTTTGAGGATCTCATCCACATTCTGTGTTTAAGTCTTCATTGTTGAAGCATTATACAAAGGTATAAGATGCCTGAAAAAACTGGGATGACCACACTCCCTCTCTTTCCTGGACATATTCTCCTCTTTAGTGGTAAAGTTATGCCCTAGGGTGTCTTATTAAATTCCTCTTAATGTCTTTGTTTTTCTCAGTTTGTTCTATAGACCATTAATATTTATAATAAAGTGCTGCACTGGGTTAGTGGCATTATTCTGTTGCACTAACCTGTCATGGTGTTGACCATGTAGGGAAACATGCTCTGACTGTGCTCCCAGAAAATGCTTAAGTGGAAATGCACCTTTACAGACAAACTGCAGATAAATGGTCGTGGTGCTGTGTACTGTCTGCAAAGCATGCATCTTTGTGTCTGATGAAAAATTAAATACCTCAATATCCAAAATTCAACTTTTACCAAGATATTGATCCATTATAGATATTTTGCACCGGAGAAAATTATGTACTGTTTCTTTGTAATCAAAAATGGTGATGCATTATTGTGGAAGCCAATTTCTGCAAGATAAGAAAACTAGAACAAAAACTTGACTTAACTGGAAATTTTTTGGGCCCATATTAAGATATGATTTTTTGGAAAAAAAAGTCAAAATTCTGAAATAAAAAGTTGAAGTTTTGGGGATAAGATGTCAAAAAACATAAAACAAAAGTTAGTTAGTTTGAGACTACATAAATAATAATAATAAAAAACTCAAAATCTGAAATAAACAGTCAAAGGTGACAAGCAAGTTTAGGTGACATGTTCCAGGAATTGAAATTCAATTGTGCAAATATCTATATCTATAGTTTTCTATCAATGTATGTATGTATGTATGTATGTATGTATGTATGTATCTCACTCTCTCTCTCTCTCTCTCTCTCTCTCTCTCTCTCTCTCTCTCTCTCTCTCTCTCTCTATATATATATATATATATATATATATATATATATATATATATATATATATATATATATATATATATATATATATATATATATATATATATATATATATATATATATATATATATATATATATATATATATATATATATATATATTTATATATATATATATATATATATTTATGGATCGATAGATACAGGGATTTTTATACATAGGAAAATGCATATTAAATGTATATGTATATATTTTTTCAATGTTTCTGATACCCTAGAGGATTCATTTTGATTATATTTGGTCACCTCTGGTGGCACTTGGAGGCCATGGTGTATCAAGTGAAGATGCAGGACTTAAGTCATATACATGGTATACATAGTAAATTTTTCCATTGTCTTGTAAGTAGACCGCTGTACATGCAACTTTGTATTGATTGGGATGTTCACTGTGTACATTGTTTTTGCAGGAAACATAAGACACTTCTGTCCCTGTGTCTTTGTGTGTTCAGAGTATTAAAAACAGCACAGTTTACAGCACAATTATGTATGCACTATCTGTTGTTAATCTAACACTGAACAAAAAAAAAAAGTCTTTCACCATAGTGTTTTGCATTGAGCACATCAGTTTTCAAGTGGTTCTTAAAAATGTCTGTTTGACCGTAGTTTGTTTGTGTCATTTGAAAACAAAAAACCATTTAAGGAAGGGATAACATTGCATTCCAAGAAAAGTTTCATTTTGCAGGAGAATTAAGGGTGTGTGTGCATTTTTTCAACTGTGTATAGAAAATGTGTGTAAACAATGGAGGAAAACTGTAAACTACAAAGTTGATACTTCCATACAAAATCTCTGTATTTTTCAACTTTTATTGAATGCAACTTTCTTTTTTCTTTATTTTGCACAATGACTAAATTTTCACAAATGAATTGGGAGGGAGCAAAACATGCACAAATGAGAGTCTTACATAAACAATCATAAGAATGTCTCTTATTGTGTTTATGATGTGTTGCATATACAAAGATGCACTTCACAAAGTAAATGCAAACATGCATGTATGGTTCATGTTGAAAAAAGTACTTAGTAGTGTAAATTACTTAGTGTTACAAATGAATGCTGATTGTGAACATCAGAAGAATTGTCTCCTGTCACAATGAGAAACAGTACAGGCCTGTACCCCCCCATCAGTGTGTTTGCTGCTTCCTCAAAAACGTGATTCTTTGATAAACAACGACTGGTAGATGAGTTTACTGGGTTTGTGTCTCTAAATGAACTTGTTGGTCAACACAAAAAGCAAAAATATTTGTGCTGTGAGGTGTTTTACATGGTTTTATCAAAGAAAACAGAAGAAGAAGTCCACGAGTTGCTGTTGTCACCATGATGTTTTGAGTCTCCTTGAAGAAAATCACGAAAACCTGAGACTCAGAAATGATTTCACTGTCAAGAGGATAAGATATAGTATCTCCTGTTCTTTGCAACAGCCATGAGGTCATTCAGAAAGTTAGTTTGGAGCATATTTCTGGGGAAGAGAAAACACAAGTTGCTCCATTTTGAGAGGCTGCAGGGAAGCTGCTGCTGGGTTGAGTCTCTACGGTTCTCATGTAGGCTTTAAGCACCAGCCCCCTGCACAGGAATGATCAATACTGAACACTGAGACATACATAGTAGGTTACTAAAGAAAGTGAGCATAGAAGAGAGGAAACTATGGCAGAAGAGCCTGTTACCGAAGTCGCCGCCCCTGACGCTAACGCCCCCGACTCTGCCGCCCCTGACTCCGCGGTTGCCGCCCCCGACGCCCCTGACACCGTAAGCTCTGAGTCTGCTTCTCCTGAGTCAGACTCTCCTGAGTCAGTCTCTCCTGAGTGTGCTTCTCCAGAGTCTGCCGCCCCAGACACCGCAGCTCCGGACTCAGCAGCTTCAGACACCGCTGACCATGACACCACCGCTGACCCTGACGCCACCGCCCCCGATGCCTCCGACCCTGACGCCACCGCCCCTGACGACGCTGCCGCCGCTCCTGACGCGAACGCCGCTAACTCCGACGCTCCTGTCCCCGTTGCCGCTCCGGTCAAACCGAAGAAAAAACGCAGTTCAGTGGCGAGACGCAACCCCAGCGTCAGCGAGATCATTCTGGAAACTATCCAGGAATCCAGGGAGCGAAGTGGCGTGTCCATGACTGCTATTAAAGCCGCTCTCCTATCTGAGGGATATGATGTGGAAAAGAATAACACGCGCGTCAAAACCCTTGTGAAGCAGATGGTGAAAAAGGGAGTCCTGATCCAATGCAGCGGAACTGGTGCAAACGGATCCTTCAAAGCGAAAAAGAGATTAGTGAGGAGGGATGAGGAACCCAGAAGGAGGCTTCCACCACCACCACCACCACCACCACCCAGGACATCTCACCACTACCACAACCACCACAGGCCACCACCATCACACCACCACCACCAGAGCTGTTGTAGTTGCCACTGTCACTGTAGCTGTCACTGCTCCTCACACTCACACTCACATCACGACTGGCCCAGGGAGAGGCCTAGGGAGGTGCCCAGGGAGGTGCCTAAGAAAAAGAAGCCGCTGAAACTCATGAAAATCAAGATTGCCAGGCAAGTGTCGAGGAGGGGTCCTCCTAAGAGGAATACTAAGTCCAGAGCTCAGAGAGAAGCCGCCAATAGAAAGTAAACCGACATAACCTCAAAACCCACCTGACAGACAACAAAGGCTCTTTTAAGAGCCCCACAGCTCCTACATTCAAAGCGTCTTCCTGGCTAAATTACCTTTCTTTATTCATTAAAGTCAAGCTAAAGTTAAGACATAAAAGAAAGGATAAATTAAGATTTAAATCTGCAAGAAAGTACTTAATACTTTGTTCATCAAAAGTTTCTAAATTACAACTACTTATATTATAAAAATGAGAAAAGACAAGTGAATATAGTGAAATATGTGAAAAGTAAAAAATTAATTCAGTTTTTCAAAATTTCTACATTGGAAAGCTACTCATTATATATTGAGATTAAATATTTTACAAATTTGTGTCACTTGTTGTATGGGAGAAGTGGAACAACAATTTTTCATTAACTTCACTATGTACTGGTTTCATTATTCCATTTACTTATTCATTTATTTATGTGTTTTTCAATGTCTTTAAATCATTTCATTATTGATACTATAAATAATAACTTGTCCATTTCATCATTCATTCAAACTAATTCCATTACAATAAGTAGGCAAAATAGTAAGTCAGTAGCTTGTTCATTTCAACAATGATATTGTCAATGTCTGTAACATCATGTAATCATTATGTCTATGAAGTAAAGATAAATAAAAAGACAAATTATCAAACTGTTAATTAAATATATTGAATAAATGGTGGAATTATAAGTTTAAAAGTCAAATATAAATATATAAAAATAGTATATTGAAGACATAAATTAGGTTAAATAGAGAATTTGTTTATTCATTTGCTATGTGTGAAATTCTATTTTGAAATAAATAATGTTTCTTGTTTCTAACTATATATCAATAGATTTAATTTGGCACCTTTTGCTCCCCCTTTGAGTGAGTAATACTGCAAAATGTAAAGGTGTGGGACAAAGTAATTATAGTGCCAGCTCTGCCAAAAAAAATTGAACACTATTATTACATAAAGAGCATCTACTATGTATGAGTAAGAATGAATCAGAACATCATAAGATCATGAAACTATATATATATATATATATTTTTTTTTTCAATCAGAAAATTATCATGTACCTATGGATACAACCAATTTATTTGTTAAAAGTCTTGACAACATGTTTGGAGTGTCAACTTGTTGATTTAATTCCAGTTTGAGCATCATAGCAACTCATTTAACTAAGTGTTTTATCGGTCATTCTTGTAATTTCTGAGTCTTGTCTCCCATACACCAAGTGACCTGTCTTTAAAAATATTATTCAATCTTTACCTAAAACCATCAAGCCCCTAATGTGGAACCTTTGAAACATGAATGAGACAGTTCTAGACATAGAGCCATCACAGAAACTCAAATAAGGAAGCAACACTCTGATAAATGATCAAATGGTGAAGTGAATTTATTGGGCAGTACTTCTGTAAAAAGAGAGTGCATGACCTCATATAGAGAGGGGAGAGGGCAGATACAGAGGAGAAAGTGAGATGCATTGGTTACATAAAAGACTCTGTAACAATTTGCTGATATACAATGATCCACTCACTATTATCACACACATTCCTGTAGTTTGTGCAAGTCATGCCCAACAATCTGTACCCTTAACCTACCAACCTCACAGGAAGATTTACTTCTAAAGCAATTCCATAATTATTCATATTTCAGAGGAATAGTCCCTTTAGGGTGGAGTGGGGTGGCCCTTAAAAGAGCCTTTGGTTCATGTTGTCGGTGTGTCAGTCTACTTGGAGCTGGTGTACTTGGTCACAGCCTTGGTTCCCTCGGACACAGCGTGCTTGGCCAGCTCACCGGGCAGCAGGAGGCGGACAGCAGTCTGGATCTCCCTGGAGGTGATGGTGGAGCGTTTGTTGTAGTGAGCCAGACGAGAAGCTTCCCCAGCGATGCGCTCAAAGATGTCGCTCACAAAGGAGTTCATGATGCCCATGGCCTTGGAGGAGATCCCGGTGTCAGGGTGGACCTGCTTCAGGACCTTGTAGACGTAGATGGCATAGCTCTCCTTCCTTGTCTTTCTCCTCTTCCTGCCTCCCTTTGTGGCAGTTTTGGAGACAGCTTTCTTGGATCCTTTCTTGGGAGCTTTCACTGTATCAGGCATGGTTGCAGATGCAGGATTGTAACACGCCTCCTTCCAAGGGGCGCTGGGTTAGTGGCTCTTCATGTAAATAAAGCTGTGCTGTAGCTCGTGCAGGATTGGCTGGAATTGGTCTTTGAAACTGAGAGTGAACAACATAGGAGGGGGGCTTTGAGTGAAATTCCACTTCATTCATGTTTCGTAAGCAAAATGTCTTTGTGCTTTCTGATCTAGTGAGGAATTTGGATGAAAAGGGGGAACCTCATTCACGGGGCCCCCATAAGACTTATACAACAAAGTGACCTGACTGTTTCTTTCATCTCACAAAGACTCTGTGCAGATGTGTGTGGATTCATAGCCAGGGGTTAGGTTTTTTTCCCCCAGCGTTGCGCACGTGCCTCGTTTTTTTCCACCATGTAATGCTGTTTCTGTAGCATTTCAAATAAACATGTGAAAACCAGAAAACACCACTCGAGTCAGAATTATGTTTTCATGCATTCTTAAATGACTCCTGAGTTTCAAAGAGAAACGCCATCACACAAAGGACGAACGTGAATTTAAAATGTAAAAAAAAAAGATAAATCACAGTTCGAAGAATGCAGGTTTACATTGTGGAGCTGATTAAATAAGAGTTTCTCAGTCCACTCTTCAGTATTATTCAAATTCCTTTGATAAACTGAGTCACATTGGTACAAATGTCCACGAGGACTTATTTTCCTTCCACCTCGTGCGTAATGGCGCACCCCCTTGCTACCACTCAAGGGCTGCCCGTTCTGCATAATGAGAACAATGGCGATCTGCTAAGGTCCGCAAAAGACCTTTGAGCAGGGAGTGATGATTGCAATTAGTTTTGCTTTTAGTAAAGCTTCTAAAAATGCAATTATTTCTGAGGCTTATTTCCTGTTTTACCAGAAGAAAAAGGACGCAGAGCTCTCTTGAACTTTGGCACAGATTCAAATCCTCTGCAGCTGCATCCCTTTTTTTTTCCAGCATCGCAGGGATCTGCTACGCCTGTATAAGACCTTGAAGTATGCGGATGGTGCGTTCATGGGCATCGGAATTTTTCAGTTCCACTGAAAAGAATCAGGGCTGAAACGGTTCATACATGGAGGAAGTGTGCGTAAAGAGGACAAAATGTCCCCTGACAAACAGGAGCTGGCACATGGTACCCCAATCCCCTTTAAAGTGGCCCCTTCATTCTCACTAATCCTTCATAGCTCTTCTGCAAGATTTGTTCACAGTTTTTTTTTTCATGTTTTCCTCTCTCTCTAATATTAACTCACAGTTTTGAAAACAGGACCACTTTTTGCTACATCAAACTCAATTTCTACACTCTTAAATTTATGCAAAATGACACATTTCAGTCAAATCATATTGCTGCATCTGCCTGGATGATTCGTTAACACGAGGATTTAATAACCAGTCACTGTCAGCCTTGACTACTACACTGGCAGGACAGAAATAAACAATTTTATGCAAAACACCAGCATGTACATAACTCTCAAGCAGTCTCTTTCTCTCAGTGTGGGGTTCCATTTGTGCCAAAAATATGTCGTTGTTATGTGTCATTTGAGAAAGCGTTGTTATAATGTGTCGTTTGACAACATTTTTGGTGTGTCATTTGACAACTTCATTGCTATGTGTCATTTTGATGTGTCTTTTGACAACGTTTTTGCTTTGTGTGATACTCAGAGTTTTTTTTGTTGTTGAGATTTTATGCTTATGTACCTGAGGGTCCTTGCTAATGCCAATAATCTTTGGGCTAGGTAGACACAATTAAAAAAACACGAAGGGCATCTATTTAGGATGGTCCAGTTTATTCCATACATTTAACTGTCAACACATTCTCACTGCCACATCCTCTGTTCTAAACAAAAGCCACCTGATGTCATTATCTCACAAAGCAAACATAAATTCTTGAAGACCTAAAATAGCTTTCATTCATTCTATGCTGTTCAAATAATTTTTAATGTCTAGTTAACGTCAATGAGCTGCAGTGGTCTGGTTTCTCTAATCCTGTACATTATCTTTAATATCTACTCGTAAGTTTTTCTGTTTTTTTTACAGTTACAGATGTGGAGTGGATAATATGTCCTCAGGTGATGTGTGATCTAAAGTGCGTGCTGAGCTAAAAATGTATTACATTTGTGAATTTTAAGTGCAACGGTATGTAGCTAATGTTGCCAAGAAAATGGCACCTAGCCTCAGCTCGGCCTCAGTTCATCGTTTAAATGTTAGAAGCTGATGCAAAGTAACCGAAGATCAGTTATGGCCATAGCCCTGTTCGAGTGGCACGGGATAGTTTTAGTTCACTCCTCTGACATCATCAAAGTATAAACAGTAATGCTTTTGTCAAAATTGGAATGCATCCTGCACTAGAAAGTTTAGATTCTTCACATTTCAGCTGTTAAGTTTGTTTTACAGTTTACTTGACAAACAAAACGTAATTAGTGAAAGAATCGCACGGCTGGCAATCTCAAAAGCTGGTATGTCCTACCTGTTTGGGGTTGTTCCGCAACATCTGTAGCCCGCACCCTGAATATGCTCTGTCCTTTCCACCAGAAGTATCCAGAGTTCAAACATATCAAAAGTGTTGTTTCATCAAATTATTCCAAGTGGTGAAATTTCTCCTGTAAAGTCCGTTGTTTGTCTGTCTGTCGTGTCTGTTCTCATCAATAACAGCAGCTTCAGTCTTATAGCATTTCCTCCTCAATGTGAATCTTGCACAATCTTGTGTTTGTTTTCCTTAGGGTTCTAGACAAGTGTCCCCATCTCGATACATGGAGATTTGATGCCAGGAGAGCCTTATTTATAGAACAACTGCTCTCTGCTTGACTGGCCAGTAGAGCTGGCTGGGGGGCCTGTCAATCATGTGTACAGTAACCAACAGCCTGAGTATTCAGATGATGCCTGCTGTAGTTAGTTAGCTGGTCAACTATGGGACTTCTTTATTGTCTTGCATATGTATTCAGATTACACGACACGAGAGATAGGATCCATGCCTGGGAGCTCTGACAGAGAGAACAAAGTCGACTAAAAAGAGAACACTTAGCATTGATAAAGCTGGTTTTGTATGCACGAAGTCGTCACATTAGAGTGTGGAAAATGAGGAGGCAACTGCTGGTGTTTGGTCACCTGAGACTAAACACTGTCTAACTCCTACAAGTTATTACCTAGGAAGCTCAAAATTCACTCAGATGTAGATGACATGGTGTAGAAGTGATGTGGTGGATGTTTTATGCCTGTCATGAAGCATCTTGAAGTTAATAATGTTTGAAAATTGATTGCAAAAAATGCAGAGGAAAAAGTGTTTCAGCTGCATTTAGCCTGATGTTGACTTAAGTCACAAATTGAAATATGACATTTATTAAAACTAGAGGTTTTAATCTTTTAAATGAGGTGTCACTGATTAACTTTGACATTATAGTTCTACAGTTATAAGCTTTAAAACACAGTATGGCATACAGGCCAGAATTGGGTCGATTGTAAGGGGTTAATGTGCATAATTACAATATATATATATATATATATATATACTCTTTATAGTGACGATAAAGATGACATGTTTAATGGGCACATATTTAACACATTTTCGATCTAATCCACATGTGGAAGACAAAAGTATTTACAGATAAAGTGGATCAAAAGGAGAGAGTATTTTATACTTGCAGTTAACTGTTTGAAACAAATTTGTGAATAAAGATAATCATGTTTCTGAGAGGAAAAGGAGCTCAGCTTATCAAACAGCTTATCTTTAAATCTGATGGCAGGGACCAACTACAGAACAATTATAGGCTTTTACTTTGAAGGTAGATTTGTCCAGTCCAACCTGTTATACAACACCTGTTATACTACACTGGTTACACATGTGGTACATATGTTGCTGAGACTGATTTATCTTGTTTCCCTCTTCAGCTTTTGCTGTTTAGTGTCTGTTCAGGGCCAAGTTCAATTATAAGAATGATGGATCTTGTGATGTGTGCTACTATTGTTCCTATGTGATGAATAAACACCTAATACTCAGACTCTTCCCTGTCTTCTGTTACAGACGGCGTTGGTAACCATCACATCACTACTTTGGTGAGAGAGCGCCATCTTTTGGCCATGCTGGTGTAGTTTGTGAGGAGGAACCCAAGACAGATGTGGAAAAAGTATGCATCCGACTGTTGGTGGACATAAAAATACACAAGAATTCAGAGATATTTTTTATTTTTTTTCCACATGTGAGATCTTACTCCCTAGTTTGAAAAAGAAGATGATAGTTCAGATTTCATTGGAATGAAATAAAGACTAATCAGTTTTTCTGTTATTTGTGTTTCTCTTGAAATAAAACAATATCTTTCAACCCAACCACATTATAGTGCTCAGTAAACTTTGAAGTTCAGTGGACACTCCTCAATGCAACGTAAACTGTGTTCATTAATAATAATAATAATAATAATAATAATAATAATAATAATAATAATAATAATAATAATAATAAATAATAATAATACAGTGTAGGGTGTGGGGAGCTTTATAGGTGAGGAGTAAGTTTTATGGTGGTGAACAGGACGCCAGTGAAGTTGGATGAGAACAGGGGTATTATTTTTTATATTTTTTACTACGTTACTGTATTTTAACACTTTAATCAATTCTGATTGCTCTGACTAATCTTAGCTGGTATTATTGTTTAGGTAATGCGTCATGATGTAAAGTGCATAGGCTACTTCTATATTTGACTTTTATTCTGATTGTTCTTATTAGACATGTCATGATGCATTAAAATAAATTAGTGTATGGGGTCAACACTAAAGTGGTATAGTTCTGCTGGAAATTCGTATAGATTGTGCTATACTGTGTTTTTTTTTAATCACTTGGTTAGATTTTTGACATCCAATACCACTTACTATTGAATTACATTTTGATTAAAAAACTAACTTTACTAACAAATAGTATGTGAATACCTATTTTAATCAAACAGGCTATGTGTTATTTGTAACAATAGTATTAAATGTCTTTTTTTTTTCACCTGTTAAGCACCTGTCCCTTGAGACCACTGTCATTTAGTGAGGTTTTTAAGGTTTGTACACTTGTTACCATGGTAACAGTCAGTCACAGGAGAGCAGAGCTAGCTCCGTGGAAGAATATGAAAGCTGATAAAAATAAGGTTGATATTTCACAAAAGAAGAATAAGTTTATTGGTTGTCATCTCGAAACAGCTCATATTTTCTTTGAGTAGATAGTGATTGAAGTATGAAGTTTATATTCTGTATTTTGTGTGTATCCCATGCTAGATTTAAACCAGAGATTAGCATGCTAATGCAACATGAGATTTTTGAAAAGATGTGACACAGTGTCATTTCCACAACAGTCATTTCCATCACTTTGTTTGTTGATGTGATGAAAATGACAATACTAGTGTTAAGAATGCTTTTCATTTGGCTTATATTGAGTTAATATAACTTAGATGATTCCATAAAACTCTTGATCATCTCATACATATTGCGTACACAAGCTACAAGAATAGAATAAATACTTTGTTGTAATACATGTTCTTTTAGGGTGGCACATAAGACCATAGCAGAGAGATCGAGGCATAAATTGAAAGTCAAATCAGACCCAGTTAAATACCACTAGTCTCTAAAACAGAGACACAGAAAGACACCTGAATAAAAGAGCAAGGGTAGACAATGGAGAACTTTCACTGAAACAGACACAAGAAGTTGAAAAGGTTTCAAAATTTAAAGGATAGAAAAACATATGGTCAGAATTTGATTGCCATGACATAAAGTATTGTACTTCTTTGTGTATGCTGTAGCACACAAAGATCAGGGAAAGAGAAAGTGTTTACCATCTAAATGTGCATTAAAGTCAATTGTTAAAATGTTAAGACTGATGTTACTTTTGTCCTTTTCACTACTGCTTCTTTCTCCTCCTTTTACTAAAAGCTATGTTTAGTACTTGTAATCCATTGTCGTATTGTATACTCTTGGATTGACTCATGTTTGTCTTTTTTTACTTTTTTATGCATAAACTGAAACTGAAACTTTGTTTTATTAATAAAAGTGAACTTTGTTCAGCAATGTTGGTTGTCATGTCATTTTCAACAAGTTCTCTCTTCACCATCATGCAACGTAATTTTGATCAAATCACACATTTCTATATAAAATGTATAAGAATAACAGCCACACTATTAATATTTTGGTTATGGCAGCAATTCATTCCTGGAATTGCAAAACTCATGTGTGTGGCATGAAAGTACTTCATTGAAGACTTCTATAAAACAGTTTAAAGGTGTTTTTCATCTTAACAATGGAAAAATATTGTCCTTACAATCCTGACAATAAATACATTGATATAGTCTGGATTATTAATGTGTGAAATTCATGGAATGTTTTGAAAACATGAGTTCTGTAAATAATTTTGTTTGTAAAACATAGTTTGTGGTGTGATGGAAATGATGCTTTCCTCTGAAAATTCGACTAAAATGAGAGAAAAAAAATCTAAATAATTTCATGACGATAGTGACCAGAATGTGTTTCAGGCACATAATGGATAAGCAAAGCATATCGAAATATTACCGAAAATATGTTTATCTAAAATTTTTTAGACACATTTGACCATTTTTGAAGAATGAGGACGTATAGCAATGACGTCAAACGCAAAGCAACGACGTGGTCAATCGACACATCAAGACGATGGTTTGTCAAATGACACATCATTACAGCACTATGTAATGACACATTCAAGGAACATATTTTAGTCACAAATAAAACCCCACATTGTGGTTACAGCTCATATCTCTGCAGCTCCACCACGGCCCCTCCCTCCTGCTGCACTCACCGCACTCTCTGTGATGCATTCACTGACTCTGAACACAGTAGGAATTAAGAACATCTGCATGAACACTTCTGAACAAACATGAACTATTACACGATACACTTTAGTCAAAACATAAACATGTTGCAAATACATATTTTTGAAATGTTTTCTTTTCCTTTTACTAACAAAGACTTCAAATGATCAGTCACACAATAATAATAGAAGCTGAATCTGGGCTTATTTTTGTGCAACTCTGAACAAGTGTTTTTCTTTCTGAGTGTAAAGAGCTGTTTTTTTAATTTTTTATTTTAGTGAGTAAACAACTGCAAAACATAGTTGCTAATTACTTGTGTGCGTTTCGGATTCATCTTGACATCATTAACTTCATCAACATTATCAACAACATCAACTCTGACAATGCATGAATTGTATTTTACTTGATGACCAAAACATTTCAGTGTGACCTTCAAACAAACGTTTTTTGGTTGTGCATGTTCACAATAATGATCTTAACTGTGAATATTGTCACTTATTGAACACCTGTAACATCTCCCACCCTGTTAGTTTTGGGTGAATTGATCTAAAATATCAATGCCAATGCTGGTATCAGTATCGATCAATGCCTGAGTAACGAGATCGATACTTAAAATTAACATTATATGGCTGATTTCCTAAATATTGCTGTTTGTATAATAGTTAACCTACACGTTCAGCAGGCTGTTTGATCGAAATGATTCATTTAATGCTGGAATAAAATATTTTTTTGATATCCATGAACATTCAAGTTACTGTTTTGCAACAGGTAATAAAGGTAAAATAAACAAAAGTACCTAAATTAAATCACTAGTTTCATTCATGAAAAGAAACACTGAGATGAGATTGATACTTACAAATGACATAATGTCGCTGATTTCCTAAATATCATATTTGCATTATAGTTAAACTACATGTTTTGCAAGCTGTTTGGTCATAGTGAATTTAATTCTAGGCTAGAATATGACTAATGTATGGCCATGAACATTCAAACTGCTGTTCTGCAGGAAAGACAAAAAGAAAAAAATGATAAATGCACGTTAATTTTCTTGTTGAGAAGCTGATTCTGTACCTTAATCAGTGAAAGTTATTATTTGTATTAGTGATTTTTATGTTATTCCTAACCAATTATGACATGTCTTTCCTTCGTTGAATTATCAGTATCGGTATAGATATTGGCAATACTGGCCCTTCATTTACATGATATCAGATCAATATTAAAATTTGCAGCATTACACAGCTCTACTGCGCAGGAATTTCAGCTCTGTCATGGAGGTGTGTGGCTCTTAAAAGAGCCTTTGTGTTGTTTTCAGTCTTGTATAGGGTCGTTTACTTCTTGGCGGCCTTCTCGGTCTTCTTGGGCAGCAGCACAGCCTGGATGTTGGGCAGCACTCCGCCCTGAGCGATGGTCACTCCGCCCAGCAGCTTGTTCAGCTCCTCGTCGTTGCGCACAGCCAGCTGAAGGTGACGGGGGATGATACGGGTCTTCTTGTTGTCACGGGCAGCATTTCCAGCCAACTCTAGGATCTCAGCGGTCAGGTACTCCAGCACAGCCGCCATGTAGACGGGAGCACCGGCACCAACACGCTGAGCATAGTTCCCTTTACGCAGCAGCCTGTGGACGCGACCCACCGGGAACTGGAGCCCGGCACGAGAGGAGCGGGACTTTGCCTTCGCTCTGGCTTTGCCGGTTTTGCCTCTTCCACTCATGTTTGGATGCTATTTCTTGAATCTGGACTCAGAGAAATACTGGTATGATCAAGCCACGGTCCCTTAATATAAGCGGAGAGTGCGCGCGTTTTCCCCAGCGCACCAACCAGAAAAGAGGCTTTCAGCCCTCCCAGAGAGGGCGGTGAGAGCCCACCTCTGCTTCACACCCTCAACACATTTCTGACCAATAAACGACAGTTGAGGGCTCCTTCTCCCCCCTTTTCCTCTCCTCTGGGCCGGTGGGTTTGAGCCCAAGTAGCGGCCTGTCACCAATCACGAGCCGTTTCTCAGCCGCTCCTCCGCTTTAAGAGCAGCGCGGCTCCTTCACTACTACACTTTCATCGTTACTGAAAGATATCAGACCATGGCAAGAACAAAGCAGACAGCTCGGAAATCCACCGGTGGCAAAGCCCCCAGGAAGCAGCTGGCCACCAAGGCTGCCCGTAAGAGCGCGCCTGCCACCGGCGGCGTCAAGAAGCCTCACCGCTACAGGCCCGGTACCGTGGCTCTGAGGGAGATCCGCCGCTACCAGAAATCCACCGAGCTGCTCATCCGCAAGCTGCCCTTCCAGCGCCTGGTGCGAGAAATCGCTCAGGACTTCAAGACCGACCTGCGCTTCCAGAGCTCGGCTGTCATGGCTCTGCAGGAGGCCAGCGAGGCTTACCTGGTGGGTCTGTTCGAGGACACCAACCTGTGCGCCATCCACGCCAAGAGAGTCACCATCATGCCCAAAGACATCCAGCTGGCCCGCCGCATCCGTGGAGAGAGAGCTTAGACTGACTACAGCTCAAAAAACAACAACACAAAGGCTCTTTTAAGAGCCACCTCAAACAATATTAAACAGCTAATATCCGCAGAGATTATGGCCATCATGGGGGTTTTATCAGATTCATCGACGCAAAATTTTCGTAGTCACACAAGTATTTTAATCATTATTGTTGTTCATAAGAAAAGACACTACACTGATTTCACTCTCTTGCTGTATTTGTATTCAGTCCAAAGTTCGAAGATCACGTCATGCACCAACACTTCAAACAGCTTCACATTCTGTTAAGCTGAAACAGAACAAAGCTGCCACCCTGTGGATCAGTGGAGCTCCTGCATCAGTTTCACCCCATCATGAAATTATTGACAACCACTGGAGATCAGTGCAATACTCAAAGATCTAGTATTAAACCAAGAAGAAGTTAATAATAGAGTCAGTATTGTGGATGTTGACACTGATATCAATACTTTTAACACAGGTAAGAAGTGTGCCAAAATTAATCAAAACAAAACCACTGAAACTAATGTTTCTGTTCATGACTGAAAGCAAAAAGTATATTTTTGCAACAAAAAATGAATCCTGTTCTTTAACTTTCTCCGTCTTGTTGTAAAAAAGGAAATGGAATGTTCATGGATATAAAAAGTTACTATATTTCAGGATTAAATGCATCATATTTGTTAAATATCTTGCATATACTGGCAGATGAACTTTTACAGAAACCTCATACTTGTTAGGATATTACAAATTTAATGGTATTTTTTAAGTGTTGATCTCATCATATAAGAATTGATCAAGACTGATTCAAATGTTGATAGCCATATATTGATGTTTTAGGTCAATCCACCTACAGCAGAGTCAATGCTTCTGTCCTCTTTATTATTTTTCAATGAAGTCTTTTATCTAGGAACAATGTTTAGATTGTGACATCGCGTTGACTGGAGAAGAAGTTGTTTCTCAGATTCAGTGCAATCCTCTTTAAATGTCCAAACACCTGCTTTCTAACTCATCTCACTGACTGAAGACTTTAAGCTCATGTAAAACTTTAAGCCAAGAGTCAGACAAACCACTGACTATTTCTGCTTCAGTGTTTGCTGGAGGAGCTGGAACAGCTTCATGATGTTTTTGTGTCTCTTTTTGCTCTCACCTCAAGTCTATTTTTCCACAGCGTGATCACAGAGTAAGTCCCCGGGTGTGGAGGAACCGCAACACGTCAGGTTTATACTTGTTTGTTTTCACCAGCATCCTCTTTTGGAAGTGAAGTGATGCTGTCTCTGTCCGAGGTGCTGAATAACATCAGTTCAAACTTGTTCTGTCAGTTACAACCAAATTTTCAGTGATGTTGGATGATGTGTAAAATTTAAATAAACACAGAATGCAATAATTTCCAAAACCTCTTCAACTTATATTCAATTAAATACACCATAAGGACAAGAAATTTAATGTTAAAACTGATAATATAAACAAAAATATCTTGTCTTTGTGGTGTATTTATTTACATTTTACACAACGCCCCAACTTCATCAGCTACAGAGATGTCCACTCTGTAAGACTGTCCTCAAAGTGTCCTAACACCTGCCTAAATGTCATTATTGACCATCTGCCAGTGTGCACTGTGTGCTATATCAAATACAAACCTAATCATTGTGGCACAAATTTTTAATATATAAAGCTAAAATAGATTATTACGACTAAAATGAATGAAATTGTAAAATAAAAATAATACATATGGGGCTGAAAGGGTAGGCCCCTTGAAAGGAGCTGAACCAGCATATCTTCAGCTTAGAATATACTTTCCTTAACCCCACAGCTCTTATTTATTCAATGTTTAGTGCTTACTCATAGCTGTTTGTACAGTGAGTGCAGTTTTAACTGGAGTTAACCTCCTTATGCTCTTCTCAAAGATACTTAGATACAGTAATTCTGGTTGTTATGATCGTTTAAAATGGTGAAAGCTGTGCTGCTCATTTGAAGACATTTGTTTAAGTCCCCACGCTATTACATTTGGGAAATTGGAGAATATGAGAACACAAATTGAACATTGGTACATGTGCCTTCACCCTTACTGAAAGCTATCTTTACACACTACAGCCCACACAACATCACCAGGGCCTGCACAGAAACACTTCTAATCTACAGATCGCAGAGAAATGTCAGCTTCTCTTTCTATTCCTTTATGATAAAATTATTTGCAAGGAATGTGATCCCTTTAGAGTGAGTGGGTGGCTCTTAAAAGAGCCTTTGGTTTGTATTGACAGCAGGTCACATTACTTGGAGCTGGTATACTTGGTCACAGCCTTGGTTCCCTCAGACACAGCGTGCTTGGCCAGCTCACCAGGCAGAAGGAGGCGGACAGCAGTCTGGATCTCCCTGGAGGTGATGGTGGAGCGTTTGTTGTAGTGAGCCAGGCGAGAGGCCTCACCGGCAATGCGCTCAAAGATGTCACTCACAAAGGAGTTCATGATGCCCATGGCCTTAGAGGAGATCCCGGTGTCAGGGTGGACCTGCTTCAGGACCTTGTAGACGTAGATGGCGTAGCTTTCCTTCCTGGACTTTCTCCTCTTCTTGCCTCCCTTTGAGGCGGTTTTGGAGACGGCTTTCTTGGAGCCTTTCTTGGGCGCTGACTTTGCTGGTTCAGGCATGGTTCCTGGAAGCAGAAAACAATGAGTAAAGTGCGGAGGGGGCTTCTAAATTTATACACTCTGTATGCAAAGACACTGCGCAGTCTCCCATCTGTGATTTGTTGAGCCTAGTGGTGGTTCCACTGCTCAAGTTCTTGTTGCTACGGCAACCTGTGTGGCTCTCTGCAAACTGGAGGGAGGTGGAGGGGATGTGTACAATGGTAGTGGACATTATTATTTGCTTCTCTGCATTTTCTTAGATTGGTAGGAGCTGTTATGGGTAAACTTTCCACTTCGGTCATTCCAAAACATAAAACATTTGAGGTCAGCAGCTTCTGGATGAGTCTGTTAGAGACACATTCAACACATAAATGTGGTGTTTGCAACTGAATCATTTCCACTGCAGACTTTAGTCAAACAAACTGTTCTGAGAGAGAGTAACCTTTCCAGTCCCTTACATCAGCACATTAAGTCACGCATAAGCCAACACATCTTCTCTTCCTCTTTGCCTCTAACCAACGATGTCTTAACGCTAACTAGTTAACCTATGCCAAATGATATACCTTGCACAATGATGTGGCACATCTTATGAAAATACACAGATTATTTCATTCTCACTGGACAGGTTTCTTAGACCTTTTCTGTTATGGCACACTACTGAGTCTACGAATGTCTGTGAGATGGCAATAAAAGGGAAGCAAAAAGCTCTAAGGATTATTCTAGAAAAATGTGTGATAGTACATGGTGCCAATTCTTACACCAGTCAGTAGGACGGTGAACTCAACTCAACTCAAAACTTATTTTTAGAGCAAGTGTAAAACAACCACAGTTGACCAAAGTGCTGTACAGATTAAAAGCAGCACAAATAACTGAATAAACAACATACAAAATGCAGAGTTAAGATCCATAAAAACAATTCAAATATGTAGTAAAACAAGACTAAATAAATTGCATCAAAATTGGATTCAAGTTTTTAACTAAAAATTCATCGAAATTGTGCCAGATGTCAACTCAGATTTATAAGCCAGGCTGACAATGTGTGTTACATGATTTAAAAACCTCAACTGATCCTGTGGTGGAGATGTGCCAGGGCAGGTTATTCCCAAGCGGCAACCTCCGGTCTGAAAAAATGAGACAACACGGAAGTGCTTAAAAGCTGCTGTTCCTCAAGTGACCACTTGAGGCTGGCTCCAGATGTACCGGAAGTCACGTACACACCAAGCCAAAAAAAAGTCATTTTCAGAGCTGAAATCAGTGCACTTAAAGCCTGGTACAAACTCTGTCTCCCATCTGGAGCGCTAATTTAGCTGATGGCACACACTGTGAGGGGGGTGAATTTTTTTCTAACTCTGCCGTTTGGAAGATATTAGGATTGAGAGCTTGCCCATTTAGAGCCACAGCTCAGATCACGTGACTGACGGGCGTCCAATGGCTGTGAGTTTGGGCACTCGTCACTCGCCCCATTTCCAATATGGCCGCTCCCGCCATTTAGCCTCAAAACGGGGCTGCAGTAACAGACGGGTGACGTCACGGAGACTACGTCCATGTTTTATACAGTCTATGGTTATTCCATAGCTGAGGGCCAGTTTGCTACAAAGGCTTGGTCATCGTTGGTTTTAGCCTTTTGAGGTGACCAGTAAGTTTTTTTCTGGACAATCTTAGTGTCTTGGTAGGACACTATGATTTATGGGGACTTTGCCATTAAGAGCCTTAAAACAATCAATAAAGAGTGACAGAGTAACTGTTATTCACTTAGTTACTGGGACATTTCTATGTGCTTGTTCCACAAAGCAGCTTTCATAAATTTTGAGGTCTTCGGCTGTTTGCTCCGAAACACCACACACTGTTCAAGATCTGTTCAAGCCAAATGCGCTTTTCTCTGCAGTTGAGAAAATGCATCAAGAACATGGAGATTAAAGACACAAAACTCCCTGAGACCCCGAGTCCTTCACTGATGACTAGTCCAAGTCGCACTTCAAGGTGTATTCATTACAATCTTTGTTATTCAGTGACCAGTGACTGTCTGATACAAGCTGTTTTCTTATTCTTTGTTGTTATAATGAAATGGCCTTTTTTCATGTTACCACTCGCCATGTTTATTGTTGCTAAAGTGTAGTGGGCATGTACAATTTGAATTTGTTGAAAAGGGATCCTCTATGAGGTTTTCCAGACACGATCCTCACCTTTATGGATCAGTTGGTTGTCTGGCCAATAATTGCAGTCATGCATTCGTGCATGGGCTTTTAAGGCGAAAAGTGAGTCTGTATTGTGTCTGGATGTGTATACAGCTCTTGTGTATATGGAAAATGAAACAGGTTAAAGAAAAACACGTAATGTAAAGGTAGGATGGATTTGAGTACAAAATACTTTATCTGTACCTTATTCAAGAAAGATATTATAAATAAAAATCAGATTTTTTTTTGTTCATGGCTGTAATAGACACTGTAACTCTTGTTTCAAGTTCCTTTTTACAGGCTTTTAATTTCATTAAGGTAAAAACAAAGTCTGAGGGGATAATGTTTCAGGTCCCATGCACTTTGAAAAAAAAATTCAAACACAAATATTGCGAGAGATAATTTGAAGCTGAATTATTACAGTTCAGTCATGTTAGCTGTCCACACCAGTGGTGGATAGATCATTTTGAAATATCAACATATCGGCACCAAATTTTGATATCAGTAGTGATCAGTACTCGTGTGATGAGATCAATACTTAAGTTTCAGTTTCCCCTCTGTGTGCTCCTCTAACTTACTTTGCTCATGCACTCTCTGGCCTAAATTTACTGTTTTAAACCGAAGCAAAACTAAGGGAAAGGTAAAAGTATAATTTCTTTAAGTTTTGAATTTAAATATGAATCTACATAAAGATATTAATATTAACCAGTGCTTACTAAATTAATGAGACTCATGTGTATAATCCCATTGTAAACTGTTTGACACTGCTGCCCTTAATCATCAATGTAACAATAATATCCTCAATAATTTTCATGAATCTCCGATGTTTAATCTATCTGTATATACATATTAACAATAATTGCAGTTTATATAAATAAACAGATGTACTTTTTTTGCAACACAAGAAAAAAAATCCTGGGGCATGATTATTTTATGATTGAAAATAATTTTATTTAACTTTCATTCATGAAAAGAAAAACTGAATTTAGTGATTGTGTGTGATTCTTGATTTATTTCAACAAGCAATAAATTGATACCTGAAAGACGCCAAATTTTTCAGTGCATATTGATAAAAAAAGCATCAATAACAGATCAATAATCATGTGATGAGAGCGATACTTAAGTTCTACTTTCACTTGTGCTTAAAAATTGAATTAGACCACCACACAGTAAAGGCATTTACTATTTACAAACAGTCTAATAGGTTCTATCAGTATCGGTATTAGATTGATATTGCCAATAACAGCCTGAATCCTGATTTGTACTCAGTATCAGTATTGGTAAGGAAACCAGCGGAATAAAATACCTCTATTTTGTGTTGCATCACCAGTAAACAATTATCAGTAGTAGTACTGACAATGGCTGTGCAGGCCCAATAAATCTAGTAGTTATTACACACCACTTATTTTCCCTTCCACATTACTTTGCTCGATGGGGGAAGGGGTATACACGTACACGATGGATGCTGCAGAGGGGAACTGCGGACAAAATGTCCTCGTACCAAAGAGTCACAAGCAATACTTGCTCATTTATTGTGTGTGAGTGAGGAGAAGCGCTCTTTAAGGTGTTGTGGGCGGCTCTTAAAAGAGCCTTTGATTTCTTGTTCTTTCAGCAATCTGGGTTTAACCGCCGAATCCGTACAGTGTGCGTCCCTGTCTCTTCAGGGCGTACACCACATCCATGGCGGTCACAGTCTTCCTCTTAGCGTGCTCGGTGTAGGTGACGGCATCACGGATCACGTTCTCCAGGAAAACCTTAAGCACACCGCGGGTCTCCTCGTAGATCAGACCGGAGATTCGCTTCACTCCTCCACGACGAGCCAGACGGCGGATGGCCGGTTTGGTGATGCCCTGGATGTTATCACGCAGGACTTTGCGGTGACGCTTAGCGCCTCCTTTACCGAGTCCTTTTCCTCCTTTGCCTCTTCCACTCATGATGCTTGTTGTTCGGGTTGAACTGATTCACCTCTGCAATGAGAATCACAGGCATTTGAATGTTGTCTGAGGACCTGAAAGAAGACTGAAGCCCTCTTTTTTTTTTTTTCTTCTTCTTCCTTAACTTTCTATGGTGCCTGAAAAACTCCTCTGTCAGCCGGCGCCATCTACTGACATCTGCAGATTCAGAACTGCAAAAGAAAGATTTTCAATCCATCGATCCGTCTTGATTATTGGGCTAAATCACAGCTGATGTTACCTAACGACTCTTAACAAACGTATCTACACAGAGGCAGATCTGCGAGGGGGACATGGGGTGGCAGCTCCCCCCTTAAAACAAAGCCTTGCCACCCAAATTGCTGCCCCAGTTATAGAGATAAACATGAATTCACTGACTGACTGTGATATGAGTTGGAACTATGAAATATAAATCAAAAATTTCAGGCAGGTAGTCAAAATTGTAGGGCCGAAGTTGAACATTTGAGCTTAAAAATCAAATTTCGAGTTTAAAAGTCAAAATTTTGATATGAATAGCCAAAGTACGTGGCAAAATGAAATTTTGAGTGAGAAAAGAAAAATCAAGATTTTAGTTTAATAGTCAAAATTATGAGATAAAAGTCAGTAAGTTTGAGATAAAGTCAAGTTCATGGGGCATCAGTTGAAATTTGCCATATCTCAAATTTTTGACTTGAATTTGTAAGTGCAAAAATAAATACATAAAATGAAAAAAAAAAATCTTAACAAAGCCAGTTTATCATTTGATATTTTAACTGGCTTCAATACTTGATTTATGTTACCATTACACAAATGTTATACTTCAAATAGAAAGAGACTGTTTTTACTCAGAACAAAAAAAAAAAACATCAATGATACTCAATCAAATAATCATTAAATCAATAACAAACAACAATAATAATGAGAGAATAATTGAATGAAAGTGGAAAATGTTGAAATGAAAGTGATGAAATAGCTGCACAGAACAGTAACCGATTCCTGTGAAAGCATGGGTGAAATTATATAAAATATGACAATTGAGTCTATTGAATTTTTATATCTTTTATCTTTGTAAATCAGATGAGGTTTTTTTGAGAAAGTTGTAGTGATGAATAATGTCACAGGTGGGTGTTGTTTGTGTTTGCTTTCACTATATCCCCCCTGCTGTAAGGGAAACTGGTTAGACACTCAACCCAACACAGGTGAAGCCCTCTACTGCCAGGTTACTGCAACTGCATATGTATTTTTGAAAACCAAAACTCAAAGAGTGAAATGTTCTTCAGTTTTGAGACGTGCTTTAAAAACAACATACAAAATACCCATAGTTCTCACTAGTAGGCACTGAATTCAGTTAATGACTGGGTGAATATCTGCTGTCACTGAGCAGCAGAAATTGAGAAAAGACAATTCCTCAACAAGAAACAGGAAACTTGACGGAAGGATTTTTATCTTCTTCATAATCAATGATTTCTTTTGAACATCTGCCAATATTCTTTTACAAGTTTTGGACATCAGCTCTTTGGTTTGAGTGAGGTGGCTCTTAAAAGAGCCTTTTTGTTGTTGTTTTTTGAGCTGTAGTCAGTCTAAGCTCTCTCTCCACGGATGCGGCGGGCCAGCTGGATGTCTTTGGGCATGATGGTGACTCTCTTGGCGTGAATGGCGCACAGGTTGGTGTCCTCGAACAGACCCACCAGGTAAGCCTCGCTGGCCTCCTGCAGAGCCATGACAGCCGAGCTCTGGAAGCGCAGGTCGGTCTTGAAGTCCTGAGCGATTTCACGCACCAGGCGCTGAAAGGGCAGCTTGCGGATGAGCAGCTCGGTGGATTTCTGGTAGCGGCGGATCTCCCTCAGAGCCACGGTACCGGGCCTGTAGCGGTGGGGCTTCTTGACGCCGCCGGTGGCAGGCGCGCTCTTACGGGCAGCCTTGGTGGCCAGCTGCTTCCTGGGGGCTTTGCCTCCGGTGGATTTACGAGCTGTCTGCTTTGTTCTTGCCATGGTTTGGTATCTCTCAGTATCAATGAAAGTGTAGAAGTGAAGGAGCCGCGCTGCTCTTAAAGCGGAGGAGCGGCTGAGAAACGGCTCGTGATTGGTGAGAGGCCGCTACTTGGGCTCAACCCCACCGGCCGAGGGGAGGAGAGGAGGTGGAGGCACGGGGGGAAGTAGAGTGGGGAATGTGAAGCAGAGGTGGGCCCTCACCGCCCTCTCTGGGAGGGCTGGAAGTCTCTTTTCTGGTTGGTGCGTCGAGAAAACGCGCGCGCCTTCCGCTTATATTAGGCTAATTTGCCCCGACCGTATCACAACATATCATAACACATCTTCTCTGTGATCAGACTCAAGAAAGAAAGAGCATCCAAACATGAGTGGAAGAGGCAAAACTGGTGGCAGACCCAAAGCGAAGGCAAAGTCCCGCTCCTCTCGTGCCGGGCTCCAGTTCCCGGTGGGTCGGGTCCACAGGCTGCTGCGTAAAGGGAACTATGCTCGGCGTGTTGGTGCCGGTGCCCCCGTCTACATGGCGGCTGTGCTGGAGTACCTGACAGCTGAGATCCTGGAGTTGGCTGGAAATGCTGCCCGTGACAACAAGAAGACCCGTATCATCCCCCGTCACCTTCAGCTGGCTGTGCGCAACGACGAGGAGCTGAACAAGCTGCTGGGTGGAGTGACCATCGCTCAGGGCGGAGTGCTGCCCAACATCCAGGCTGTGCTGCTGCCCAAGAAGACCGAGAAGGCCGCCAAGAAGTAGATAACCTGTCCTATCAGACTGATAAACAACACAAAGGCTCTTTTAAGAGCCATTCTCCTCCTACATGACAGAGCTAATGTCCTTTTCAAAGTGGTCAAAAATGCTTAGAGGTTAAACTGTACGGCAAAAGATTCAGTCACATCAGTGCCAGGAGTGCTTAGAAATAATGTCACAGCTTTGGTAAGAGACGTGAAGTCTACCTTTAAAAGCACCAGATCTCACTTTGTTTTGAGTCATGATGAAGGAGACTGGCTCCCTTCAGGTTATCTGACCTTTGGCAAGACCTGACCCTTTGAGCCTTTAAAATCAGAGGTGTCTGCTGCCCCACGTTTTAAAAGTGCTATGCTATACTGCAAAATTTGATAATTATATATCAAGTAAAAATAGGAACAGTTTTGTTTTTATAGACACCATATATTGAACTGAATCTAAAATAAACCACAAAAACTCCAACCAATGCTGGAGTGTCTGTCATGACATGAGAGTTACAACCAGGAAATTATAGTGTGCCTTAATTTTTCAGCTGATAGATGAACTGTAACATAAACAGAATAATATCAGCAGGTTAATGATGAATTAAAGTGTAGATCTTATGATGCAATTACTGATAAATACTGAAACCAACATTTGTGTGTGTATATATATATATACACACATATTTAAGTAAATATTTTCATGGAACAACACTGACAAAATGACACTTTGAAACAATTAAAAGTAGTCTGTGTGCAGCTTATATTACAGTGTTGTCATGGAATTTTCCTAATTCCTTATTATTCTACACAATTATTACCTTAATTTCCTCTGAATGTCTCAAACATAGTCACAGCCCTGTATTTGGCCATAGATACACACATTCCCGTATTCTTCCAAAGTGAGGACTGTTTCTCTTGTATCAGGATGAGAGGGACATCCTAAGCTGAACTCATTGGTCTCCTAAATAGACATAACAACCTTCAGAAATGATAAATACTGAATACACAGAGAGGTCTGGCAGAATTGACTCTGCACTACACTGCACATCCAAGTGTACTGTCTGTCTCTTCTCCTCGATCGAGCTACATAAACCTTTTCAACTTAAGTCATCTGAGTCTCCTGAGTTTTCTTCGTCAAGTGGTCAAGCTTCCAGAAAATTCCTCAACAGTGTAAATTTATCTTTCCCTCAAAATAACTCAAAATATAGCCATTAATAGCTAAACCCCTGGCAACACAAGTGAGTACACCTCTAAGAGACTACACTCCTAGGTGTCTGAATTGTGCACTGCATGTCATTTTCCCTCCAAAATGTCATGTGACTCATTTGTGTTGCTACAGTACATTTCATTGAGGGAAACATGACCTTCAACATGTACTGTGAAATACTGCGACAGAGCATGACAAGGCCCAAGTTGTCAAATGTGTATTATTTGTATGAAGATGAACCCCTCTGCATTCAGTGTTATGAAAAGCCTGACAATAACCTCAATGTGTGCACTTTTTGTCTGTTTAAAAAACAGGCTGTCCTTTTTGTTTGTGTAATACTTGTGTGTCTTTGCACCTACACACACTTCACACATACCTTCAGAAACAGAACATGTCTGTGCTGGTTTTCAAACAGTATATATGTCACAATAACAGGATTCAGAAAGTTCAGATGCCTCAGTGTCGGCAGCCTGACACAGTTTCTTCTTGTGGTGTTTTGTATAAGCCCTGTTTTTGAGAAGATTCTTCTGATTTTCGTCAAAGCTACTGCACTTACAGTCGCATCATTTGCGAATGACTCATCATTGGTCTGAGGGAGATGAGAATTTCAGAGCCCACTTTACTTCCCCCAGTTTCTCTCACTTGCATTTTGCAGTTTGTTTCAGTTTTATTATTTAGTGTTTTTATGTTTCTATTTTTAATATAACTGTTGAATCACAACTTCATTTAGTGTTTGCTGATGGAGAGATTTATTGATGTATTTATTTAATCTTTTTGCAAACTCTTCTGAAACTGTAACTTGTGTCTCTCAACGTTCTCTGCCCTGCTGTTACTCAGAAATTTAACATGGAGACATTCACTAGAACAGGAAATGTAAAGACGCTTTTTTCACACACCACAAGAATGAAGCGGGAAGGATTTAAAAAAAAAAAAAAAAAAACCTAAACCCCCTGTGCGCAGTCTCCAGTTCGAACAGGAATCACAGCCAATCCTGTATGAGCTACAGCACAGTTTTATTAACATGGAGGATTTTTTGAAGCTGCACCACAGCCAGAAGGTTTTACTCAAGCTTTGAAACTTTTAGACATACATTACTGAAACATCTATGCCTGAAACAGTGAAAGTCTCAAGAATGTTGCACAGAAAACTATCTTCAGAGCTGGATTTGAGCCCTTTTCTGGTCATAATCTGGGGGAGGACAGGGGTAGAGGGAGGCAGAGGACTTAGGTTGTAGTACAAAGAGTATCATAGCACCAGAAATAGTAAAATTCCTCCTTCCTTGTGCAGCTTGACTCACATACTTTGCTGATTCAAACACTGCATAGACATGCGGACGTGTCAGAGCTCAGGGGCGTTGGGTTTCTTCCTTCTTCTTTCTCTTTTCTTCTCTTTGTGGAGTTTGTTATTTCTGGTAGATCAGCACCCTCTGCTGACGAACCTTCTCCCCTGCTGATATTGACTCAAGGATCAGAAAAGAAAAACATGAGCAAAGACAAGCAGGAACAAGTCTGTGGCTTATTCAGAAGAAATAATGTATAGTCTGAAACACATAAACACCAGGAGGATGAAAATAAGACCAGCTCACAGTAGCTTCATGAAATATAATATCATGAATGTTCTAACAGTAATAGTGGCTGATATATATGGAGCTCCCCATTAAACATTACTACCAAATCTTTCTCTATTCCACCACTACTCATCCTGAAAGCCCAACTTCTCGATGACTTAAAGCTTAACTTATTTGTGTTACTTATGTAGTTTCTACTGCTTTAATGCACAGTACTTCCAGTTTATTTTAAGTAAGACACTTATGCTTGTACTTTCTTATATTTCTAACACTTTCTGAATGGGAGTAACTGTATACTGAAAAAGCAATTTTCCCTAAGCGATCAATAAAGTATTCTGATTCTGATTTTGATTATTCATTCTTTCATTCATCTTCTTCTGGAGCCTATCCCAGCTGGTCAGTCAAACATAGGCCTAACTCTGTTTCTACTCCAGCCTAAGGGAAGTGAATTCAATTGTTCTCGTCACGACTGTTAAACTATGCATAATAGAATAATAGAAGCGTGTTTTTACGTTTGTATGTATATATGTATGTGTGCATGTAAGTATATGTGTGTGTGTGTGTGTGTGTGTGTGTCTATGAATGTGATTTGTTTTGGATGTGGAACTTCTAAGAACTGGGGAAAGTCAGCATATAGTCAGCAGTGCAGATATGGCCTCCTGCGTTTCCTGACCTGGTTCCTCTGTACTCAGCCACATGTTTCTGAAGCCTTGTTATCTGTGTGTGTGTGTGTGTGTGTGTGTGTGTGTGTGTGTGTGTGTGTGTGTGTGCGCNCGTGTGAGTATGAATGGTAGTGGAAGTGTTTTTATCAGGGTGGGAGGTGGGGGGGCATGGATGGGGGGGCTTGGGTGGGAGGTAGGGTGGGGCTTTTTAACATGTAAAGCACTTTGTGTGACATTTTAATGTATGAAAAGTGCTATATAGATAAAGTTTGATTTGATTTGATTTGATACGGGGACACACACCCATTGTCAAGTTGTCTCTGTAATTCACCACACCCATGAATGAATGAATGGGTGGGTGGGTGAGTGAGGGGGGGTTTGGGGTACAAAACATGTTTTGGTTAGTACAGACGGAGAGTAAGTGGGGGTAGGACATAAAAAGCTATTGCTTCTTCCTGCTCCTTTTCAGACATTTTGAATGCTTTATTTAGTACTTTTAAGCAATTGTGGTTTTATGTGCCCTTTAATTGACTGCTTTTTTTTTTTCTAACTATTTTTCTTTGTCTGAAATGAACTGAAACTGCAATCAAAAGTAATGATGTTCGATACCACTGATTTCCTGAGTAAAATTCAGGCTGGTATGGCTGATACCGGTCAGTGAGAATTATGAACTCTGTAGTAACCCCACCTGAATAAATCTAGGAGCTAAAACATTTGCATACATGACTCTTGTTTATACTCTGTCGTTGTGTTTTCAGACTGAGTGACTGACAGAGCATGCTGCTGTGATTACATGTTATGAGCTTATCCAGGCAGGAGAAAAAGTAGTTCCCACAAGCCATGTATTGTTCAAACGAGCGCTCAATAGTTTTGTTTCTTCCCTGTGTGTTTCTATGAATTTTTAACATTATTTCAAACAAAAAAAAGGAACCAAAAGTACCAATATTTTGATTTGGGGATCGATATAGGAGCACAAAGATCTGGTATTTGTAGTATCACTATTTCAGTATCCATCTGCACATCACTAATCGAAAGCCTTACCAGCTTCTACAAAGAAAAGAAATACATTTACAAACCTAAACTGTGCTACCATGCCGCCCACCTCCACTTTAAAGCTCTCAAAAGTAAAAGCCTCATAACGGCACAACAACACGCAGGAATCAAAACACATCAGTCCAAAAGACACCGTCAAAGTAAAACCAACAACAAGAGCAAACTATTAAAGTCATTTGGAACAGGACACTTTAAGAATGACAACAAACAGGTGTGATGTGCAGGAAATAAATCAATAAATGTTCCACAATATTCAGAAAGCTGAACAAAATGAGTTTCCTTTGTGTTTCCTTCAGCAGTTTATGTACCTCAATAATGCAAAAGTACAAATGAATTTATGTCATAAAGTAAGTAATTTCAAACTTTTTAATCAAATATCAAGTTCTAACTTCTAAGAGAGATGCTGTACAAAATACTTCCAAAAGTGTCACATGTTGAATTAACACAACTGAGTTTTCTGTGAACAAAAATAAATCACAAGCAAGCTCTGTGTTTTGCTTTTACAGCTCATCTCACAAAACCACCCAGAGTAGGAACTGAAAACAAGAACAGATTATTATAAACTGATCAGACAGTTTAGACGAAAAGGAGCATAGTCATGAATCTAGGAAAAAAGGGAAATGTGCTTAAAGAGGAAAGTTAGTGATGGATGTGGAATAAAAAAGATAAAATAAATATATGAAAATTTAAAAATCAGGGCAGCCAGCAAGAAAAGTGAAAGTGATTCAGAGAGCTGAGTAGGTTAAAAAGATGAGAGGCATGAGTATGGGGGGGCAGAGGAAACCACTGGAGCGTGTGAGAGAAGAGTGAAGGTGGTACTGGAAGCTGATGGTTACAACAGGGCAGTCATGGGTGGTCAAGCTGTGTGTACAACTGAGTGTGTATTTGTGTGTGACCCCCTGCTGTGGTCAGTGCTCTGTGACAGGCAGACGCAGGGTTCTTCACCTCCAAGAGTGAGCTGCTCGAACTGTGCACAGTTGTGCTTTTTTATGGTTGTTGATTGGGTTTTCAGACATTTTTTCCATCTCTCCTGCTGATTCGCTGTGTGCCTCGACCAGTGGAGTTCCTTCCACAGTTAGCGTAGACATTTATCACCTTTTTGTGAGAGCACTTTCAAAACAAAGTTAACAAACAGATAAAAGTCTTTTTTACTCAGTGTATATATATATATATATATAAACTGTGAGAAAGCTGCTTTGTCAGAGCCTTGTGTCCCTCTTTGACTACTGTAGCTGCTGTGAGAGGATGACATCACCAGAGTAATGTGTTGTTAGGAGGTAAATAATTTTCTGAGAGTTAGAGCTGGGTCAACCTAAAATTAACTGAGTCCCTCCAGCAAAAAAAGGACATAATAACAATAACATTTTTTAAAAAAGTTCTGAAAGAGAGCTGGGAACACAACAAGAAAAGACATACATTTGTGATGGATTTTTTCTTCCATCCTCACAGTTGCAAGAATCATGTCAAGGACCAGAAAGAGAGTCCACATTTAAAGTCAAAAGAAGCAAAAAGGAGCAGTCAAGAAGTTAAAAGGTTAAAATCAATAAATTAAAAAAAATAAATTTGATAAATGAAAATGGATGTCGTCAATATTTGAATTCAAGCATGGAAATAATTTTGATCAAAGAGCTTGTAAATGCTGGCAGATTAATCACACATACAAACAAAAATACATATATTGCAGTAATTAAGAGTTGTTACATTAGTTAGTTCAGGGCACCAGGGGCAAATGCATTACACTGAATGGCGCCTATAAATGTGTTGATCACTGCCAATATGTCATGACAGATGTCATATATCTTTTTCATATACATATTTTTTTATATTACATATCTTTTTTGAATAAATCTACACCTGTAGATATCCCTGTTTTACTTATTTATTATATAAAATAACTGATCAGGTCAAACTGGTACTTTGTGTTAGATAATGTTGTTGTGTGTGAATAAACTAAACTACATCACACAGCTCACTGTCTACAGAGTCCAATCAGTGTAAAAATTTCACATACAAAATGTTCAACATAAGCTTAAATATTTAGAGATAAAACATTAAGAAGACATCATCAGTACTTGTTCTCAGTTACAGCGTTTGCTGCCATCTGCTGGTCGTTCTTAGTTAGTGCCTCTAAAGTGAAACAAACAGGAAGTCAGAGCAGGAAACCTGCATGGAGAGATTTGGTGGTGGTAAGAAACTTTCTGCTGTTTTTCTCAAACATGTGACCAGTGAGATGATGATCACAGCAGTAGTTCGCTCTTTTTAGTCTTCACTGGTTCGTCAGTGTTTCACCTCTTCACACCTGAGGAAGTTTTTAATCAGAATGTTCTTAGACTAATTCAGCTCCACAAACATGAGAGCACAAGTCAAGGTAGTGAGGGTGTTGTCTTTTCCATCATCATCTGTGTCCAGATACTAAATGAGAATCAATCACAAGATTTTTTGTGTGTTTGATTAACTTACTGAAGCAAAGATTCTCAAAGATTTTTCTTGAGTCTTTTGACAGCAGCTTTCAGGGTGCAGATTTGCTTTTACAATCAGTTCTACCTGGGGTGTCAAACCAGTCAGTCATAGGGTCAACTCAGGTCTGCAGGATGACTTTGCAAAGTGGAGCAATCAAAGAGAAGAACAACTTCAGTACAAAAGAGTATTTCAGTAAAACATCGCCGCTGAGGTTGGACACAGTGAGACAACCGTTTTGAATTTCTTAAAACATCCTGAGAGTTATGGAACAAAAGAGCCAAGTAGTGGGAAATTTTTTGACCAGAGCTGAGCCAGAGGATTCAATTGGCTGTCCGTCAAGACACAGAAGTATCTCGACCCAAATTAAGGCCATTACAGGAGCCGACAGCAGCCCAATCACCAACAGACGGTGTCTGAGAGAGAAGTTTTAAGAGTGAAAAACCTCTTTAAAGGCTTCGTCTCCTTCTTCTACATTTCCCATTTGGATTTTGACAGAGAGCAACAATCGTGGGATGTTAAGAAGTGAAAGACAGCTTGATTCTCTGAGGAGAAAAAATTGAACCTTGATGGTCCTGATGGCGTCCAACGTTACTGTCATGACAAAGAGATCCCACTGAGATGTTTTCTAGGCGGCACAGTTGAGGGGGCGCCATCATGATCTGCTTTTTCTTTCAATGGCACAATGGAGCTGACAGTTGGGGCATCAAACAGCGACTGGCTATGTGGAGATGTTGCAGGGGGTGTCCTTCATGACTGAGGGCCCTGGTCTGTGTGCTAATGACTGGGTTTTTCAACAGGACAACACTGCAGTTCACAATGTCCGCCTGACAAAGGACTTATTCTTCCAGAGGAATAGTCTGACTCTTTTGGAGCATCCTGCTTGTTCCCCTGATCTAAATCACATTGAGAACATTATGGGATGGATGGAGAGGGAAGTTTACAAAAATAGACGTCAGTTCCAGACAGTGGATGCCAAAAATTAAGCATCTTCACCACTTAGAGCAACTTTCCCACTAACCTCCTGGAAACACTCGCATCAAGTATGAACAAACTGATTTTTTGAAGTGATCAACAAGAACAGTGGAGCTCCTCATTACTGAGTTTTTTTTTTTTTTTTTTTTAAACGTTTATTTCCTTTCAGTCTGTTTTCTTTGGCTGTGGTCTTGAACTTTTGATCGGCCGACTTCTCTTTAAGTTTTGTTTTCAATAAGTTGCATACTCAATGTTTTTTTGGTTTGTTTATGTACTTTAAAACTCTACTTAGAACCTTTTAAGGATCCAACATTTCAAAATATAAATGTGTGCTGTTTTTCATCTGGTCTTAAAGTCTTGATCTGGAGTGAATGTGCAAATGATAAACTGAGGCAGGGTGGGTTGCACATTATATTTTTAAAAAAGTTTATTAAAAGTGTTAATTTTCAGATTGTTAGTCATTTTCATTACCTAGCCTAAAGTCACCTGATATCAACTTGAAAGACTGACAGAAATTATACAAAAATGTGCAAAAGTTTTAATCAAAATCAGAGTTTTACCACCAGAAATTGGTTTTAAAACTCTTCCGTAGTTAAAAATTGGGATTGTACTGTGTAAAAATTAATATAAACTTTTTTTTTTGTACTATTTCAGCTCTAATTTTTTGTTTTGTTTTGTTTTTGAGACATTTAACACAAACTTACAAAAACTACCACCAGAGAAACTGATTTTTTTGTATTTTGCATTTCTGTATTTCAAAATGAATCTTGCAAATGTGTCACTAGATCCTGTATCGCCAGCCCAACCCAGGACGTGAACAACTGTTGAGACAAACCAGTACGAAACCAGTGTGAGCCCAGTCATGGATCACCAGCAGCCCCCACAGTGGAACAGCCCGCCTGTGTGTCCTCACGTGGACAAGTGTGTGTAAGTCACATGAAGAAGTTTTTGCTTGTGTGTTAAAATCATGACTGTAAAGACACACACTCACCACCATGAAACCCTCGCACACGGTTTTTCTGTGCTAATTGCTCCTTCTCTTGGAAGAGAGGAGATGCTGTTGTGTTCTTCGTTTGGCTGCCATGAATAGTCTGACTTGAGATCTCCTCTCCAGAAACTTGAAGATGTGGTTGTTTGTGCTGTAAGGCCCGCCAGCTTCAGCTCTGTCATAGTTTTAGTAGTTGGAGTCGCAGCATATCACCTGCTTGGCGTAATATTCCAGCCTCATTCACAGACGTGTGAGCACATAAAAGGTTTCAGTCCTGAGCAACACAGTCTCTCTTCTCTTCAAATATGAAGTATGTGAAGTGTTAATACTGGCCAACAGGTGGCACTGCAACTCTTTCTTTTTGGATGCAGAGCTGTCCATGGTTCTGAATTTAAAATTCACAGATGTGCTGTTGGCAGAGGAAGAAGAGAGAAGAGGAAGGATAAATCAAAAGGAATGTAAGCAAGAAAAAGGATAGGAGGAAAGAGGCTCAAAAGAGTTGATAAGAATAAAAGAGGGATATGATTAATGATGTGATAGGGAGAGGTCAATGCAAGGCACACTACTTTTGGTTACATGTTATACAGTTTTGGGTTTGTGGGAACTTCAGCAAAAATATTTCCAGAAATGTATTTTAAATGTATTTTGCTTGGGGCCACAATCATCAAAATTTGTAAAAACAGTTTCTTATTCACATGAAATCTGTCTTTAATAACTCAAATTGTCTTAAAACAAACTATCTTTGAAGAAAGATTCACTAAGTGGAGGCTGATAAACAGAGGGCATTCCCAAAAAAAAAAAAAAAAAAAAAATTAGAGAAAGAAATTGCAATTGCATATTTAATCAATTATAATATATATAAAAAATAAAATAAGGGTTACATTTTGCATGAAAGCTTGCAAACAGAAAACATTAGATCTTTTTTTCACAGTTTTTCATTGCCATAAAACCTTGAGATGACAAAACCAGGATGACAACGATTAATCTAGCAGCAGATGCATTTTCCATAATAGTAGTCTAATTTTTTTTTGTCTGCTTTT
Organism: Thalassoma bifasciatum; assembly: GCA_008086565.1. Taxonomy (NCBI): domain Eukaryota; kingdom Metazoa; phylum Chordata; class Actinopteri; order Labriformes; family Labridae; genus Thalassoma; species Thalassoma bifasciatum. The sequence continues at coordinate 163,364 of RPOG01001145.1, forward strand.
TACCTAAAAGTATATTCCCATCGCAGTTTGTGCCACTGTTTTGGAAGTTGTTGGCTGAAAAGTTTATGAACCACTGTTTTTAATAACTGATGACTAAAAAACCCTTGCACTTGGTCCAAATATTCTAATTTGTTCTTATCTTTTCATACTGAGTGTTGACGTCTAAAAAGAACATTTACTTATTTGCTGCCAAAACAAATATACTGAAGTTTAAGTGGCATGTACACTTATTTTCTATGTGTAAAGCCATGCACCAAAAACAGAGACACGTAATAAGTATAATGAGATGTTTAAGTTTTATTGGTGTATTTGTTATTTATTTTCCACAGTGTTGTCAAGCAGCAGCTGTGTCAGTTTTCTCTGTTAAAACTTTGTCTGACACGTTTGTTCATACAAAACAGTTCTCGTAGCACCCCGACCTAAAGTACCCTTGTGTATCCTTGACATGGTAAAGATCTTACAAGTCATTCCCACTGATAAACCCTATTATCAAATCGTCCATTCAGATAAGATAAAAATCTCTCTGACAGATGCCGTTGTTGGTAATTACAGCGAAATTGATTGTTTGAGCAGTGGGAAAGGTCGGGGCAGGATGGTCGTCCTGTATTTCTTGTCCTTCATCTGCTCTGTTTCCTCTCAACAGTAGAATAAACCACTGGTGGAATCAAATAAACTGAAGTAGGTAAACTCTGGTTTTCATTCTCTTATTGAAGACTTTGACGTAATTTGTAGAGACGAGTTCTGTCGTCTGACACTGGTCAACTGCCAACATCTGATATTCACATAGTTACATTTGATGATGTCAGCCTCTGCCTGAAATTTTGGTTGCTGTCTCTTTAAGGCTTCCTGCTCCACAAACCCCTTATCTCCTGATTGGCCAGCGCTTTCAGGGCCTGTTGGGGCACAGACCTTAATGATTGAGGCCCGCTTCTACTGTATCAGAACCAGTTAGGAAATCCTAATGTGATGACTTCATCATTTCCGTCAGTCTCATGAAGATCTTGTGCTATTAGGAGGAAGTAACAGATAAAGTCAGGGATTTAAACAATATATGAATGTTTAGAGGTTAGAAAATCTGCATGTTTAGTCCAAACATCCAGCATTTTTTTTTTACCTTTCAATCATTCATCCAACCTTTATAATAATAATAATAATAAATTTTATTTATAGAGCGCTTTTCTAGGTACTCAAAGTCGCTTTACAGAATTAAAAACATCAGTTAAAACAACACAGTAGTGATAACAAAAATAATAACCTATAAAAGTGAAAAGACAAAACAAAAACATGAAATACATTTAAAAGCAGTTAGACATTAAAAACACTTTTAAAAAGATGTGTTTTGATGAGGGTTTTGAATGTGGATGGGTTTGGACAGGCTCGGATGTGTTGTGGTAGGGTGTTCCAGAGGGTGGGGGCAGCGACAGAGAAGGCTCTGTCCCCCCAGGTTCGGTACTTGGTGTTGGGTGGTATGGAGAGAAGGTGGGCTTCTGATGAGCGGAGATCTCGGGAAGGGGTGTAATGGTGGAGCAGGTTGGAGAGGTAGGAGGGGGCCTGGTTGTGGAGGGCTTTGTGGGTGAGGAGGAGTAATTTAAACTGAATGTGTTGGTTGATGGGGAGCCAGTGGAGTTTTTGGAGGACAGGGGTGATGTGATCTCGGGAGTGGGTGTGAGTGAGAAGGCGGGCGGCGGAGTTTTGGATATTTTGAAGTTTTTTGAGTTGTTTTGCAGGGAGGCCGTATAGGATGCTGTTGCAATAGTCCAGTCTGGAAGTGATGAATGCGTGAATTAAGGTTTCGGCGGTGGAGAAGGAAAGAGATGAACGGAGACGGGCGATGTTTTTGAGGTGGAAGAAGGCGGATTGAGTGATGCGATTTATGTGATTTTCCAGAGTGAGATGGGAGTCTAGGATGATGCCGAGGTTGTGAACGTGTGAGGATGGGGTGAGGGAAACATTGTCAATTGAGAGGCTGAAGNTTTATTTCGGTTAGGCAGTCGGTGAGGGTGGAGAGGGTTGGAGCAGTGATGGAGGTGGTGGAGATGTATAATTGAATGTCGTCAGCGTAACAGTGAAAACGGAGACCGTGACGACGGATGATTTTGCCGATGGGGAGAATGTAGATAATGAAGAGGAGGGGACCAAGCACCGAACCTTGGGGGACGCCATGGGTCAGGGGAGCTGTGGTGGAGGTGCAGTTATTGATATGAATGAACTGGTGTCTGTCGGAGAGGTATGATTTTATCCAGGAAAGTGCGGTGCCGGTGATATGGAGGGTTGATTGTAGTCTGGAGAGGAGGATGGTGTGGTTGATTGTGTCGAAGGCTGCAGTGAGGTCGAGGAAGATGAGGATAGTGAGATGTCCGGAGTCTGCAGAGAGGAGGAGGTCATTGGTGACTTTGAGGAGAGCTGTTTCGGTGCTGTGGTTGGCAAACTTAGGCCTAACTTTACCAAGTATGTCCAATAACCTCCTCTCTACCCAAAACTAAACCCTCCGTTGACGTGCAAGGTCTTAGAAACTGTGAAAGGGGAGGTTGGAAATGGGACGGAAGTTTATTGGGTTATCTGTGTTGAGACCAGGTTTTTTGATTATGGGGGTTATTGCAGCCAGTTTGAGGGGTTGGGGGACGAAACCGGAGCTGAGGGAGGAGTTGACAATGGTCCACTAGTCCCCACTCTACCGTCCCTCCGTCAGGAACTACTTCACACTACCATACCCCAGGTCCCACGTCCACCTCCAAAAGTACGGTCTGTACTCCTACACCTCTAGACGTCCCCTGTGACCCCTTTTGAACCATAGGGGCTGAGTGGCGGTAGGTGGCGAACTAGGGGGGGAGGTGAAGGGGGAGCCGGAGGTCCTGTTTATGTTTTTGAAACAGACATGTTTCCCTCATTTTTTAAGTTGCTATGACAGACATTATATGAGCAATAATAATGAACAAAACAGATCAATCAATCACAAAAGCAAAAGAATCGCAACCTTAAAAACATTATATACATGTTTAGCATTGTTAGCCTAATAGCATTATGCCATAAATTATTGTTTTGTGAGCATCATAGCATGATTTCCAGAGTCAAAGGGTCAATTTCAATGAATTTAATAAGTTAAGAATAATCATATAGGTTATATACACATATGATTATACATAGTAGTAAAAAATATAATAAATGTGCATATTCTTCTTTTCTAAAACAATTCATAAATTTTACATTTGGGTGGAAAACATACCCCGGCTTTAAGTTTATGCCAGGTAAAAACTAAGTGTACAACTGTTACAGCAACAGATATTACATGTTAGCAACTTGTGTTGACCAGATAAGACAATACCATCAGTATCATTATCACCTATCGTTATGATAAAGTATCTGCTTCATCAGTTTCTGTAGTGTCTGTAAAGTTACCATTTTGGCACCAGCAACATCGCTCTCAGCAAGTTTCAGAGTCAGCCAGCAGTCTAACGAAAGCCCTGAAAGAGTTTTCATATCTCCTTTAATGACACTACACATCAATTTTAATAGCCAATTCTAAACTCCTAACACCACAGCCAGAGAGTTGACCTCCAAGTAACTGTAGGGTTGCCACGGTGACATTGGGTGAATAATGTTACAGTCTCCAGGAAACAATTTGGTCAAAAAGCCTTTGTAATATGGTAAGCACCAGATGCATTATAAAAATAAAAGTGTGTTGCTGTGTAACTGTGGATCATGTGAAGGAGGAAATGGGATTAACATATATAAAGGATTAAAAACTCAGGATTTAACTGCTTTAAGTCCTTTGTATAGCCACTACTGTGTAATTACAAATGCACAAGTTTTTCAGTCCATCCATGATATAATTGATCACACTTTTTTATTTATCTATCTATTTTAGCTGTGAAACTGTCCTCTTTTTCTTTTTTGAGGCATGGAGTACACTCCTTCCCCAATTTAACCTACTTAAACACTTCCCCTGGTATTAAATCATTCTCCTTCAAAGAAAAGCATCTGCTTGACTCATCCATCATCAGCCTTCCCTGCACCACTAAAGAAAACCCCTCCTCTTTTTTCATCTGTAGTTAATTGTTGTCCCACTGTAGCATCAGTTGATACATCATAGAGATAAACCTACATGTCACATAGGTCACTGATCCAGATATTCATGCAACACAAAAGTATTTGTGTTTTTTTATGCTAGGCTTATTGGTGTGATGGGTGTTGCTGTAACAAGAAAAGTGTTCTTGAAGTAAACACTGTGAAGCCATATGCAATCATATGAGAATATTGTGGCAACCTCTGCTTGTTTTTTATATGCTGGCGGCTTTACCAAGTTGCAGGAACTTCTGGTTGGTTACATCCTGTAAGATTTGGTGCACATTTTTCCAGTTCCTGACAGAAGCCAACTACCTAATCTTTCCTGATGCTAGGCCAGTTTATATTTCAGAAGTTGGCTTTTTGTGTCCTCAAAGTTGAGTTTTTGGACTACCTACCATAGTGGTCCAAGAAAGGGAAAAAAAAATCAACCTTTGACAGGGTCATACTTTCTGCAAGAATGTGATGAATGGAAACGAGACATGCAGAATAAGCACGAGAAAAGGCATGTGGTTTTTAAACTTTTCATCACTGGAGCATGTTCACTAGTGATGTGCAGATTGGTACTGAAATATCTATACTAGCGATACCAGATCTTTATGAATTAGTATCGATTCCCAAATCAAAATATCGATACTTTTGATACTGTTTTTTATTTGAAGTAATGTTTAAAAAATGAACAGGACCATATTTGGAAAGAAACAAAAATTTTGAGCTCTCATTTGAATCATACACGGTTGAGAACTGCTTTTTCTTCCACCTGGATAAGTTCATAATGTGTTATCACAGCAGCATACTGCTAAGTCAGTCACTCGGTCTGACGAAACAGAAACGGGGTGTAAACAGAGTCATGTATTTCATTTCCTCCATACATTCAAGTGGGGTTTCTAGTGAATTGATAATTTTAAGTGAATTACATAGAGAAGTTTTTGATAGATTATTAACAGCAATTGCAATAAAAAAAGCCATGATAAACTTAGAAAAATTCTGGAAAAATGGTAAAAATAACATTTTATCAATATATCCATTATTAGTTATCCAGTCTAATTGGTACAACCAGTATTGGTATTGGATCGGTATCGCCGATACCAGCCTGAATTTTACTCAGTATCGGATCGGTCATTCACAACATTATTTTTCTCCCATTCATCCTCTTTGCTAAGTGTGGCCACAAGGAAATTTTCATCACAAGGTTTTCATGATGATCTCTGTGAGTGATGAATCATAAAAATGCCAGTGTTGTTGCACTTTAGACACTAGAAGCTCCAGTTTGCCTGCCACGTAGTCCACGCGTCTCCGTCCGGCAGTTACTGATTTTAAGAGGTTTACAGCTGTGGAAACACTGAGATTACCCTTTAAAAATGGTATTCATAAATCATTTTAAATCACTGAAACAGTGTTTAAATTAACTCTTTTTTTAGCATCCAGGTAATACATGGGATGACACAGAGCTGGCAAGGAAAATTTTGACTTAACCTAGCCTTATTTGAACTAGGATGAAGTAAAGAGGTGAGACTTTAACCTTGTTAGAGCTGGATATGTGAAAATCACTTGAAATGTAGCAACCACCTGAATCTGGTTTAAAACAAATTAACAAAACTCAAAATGTAATGACTGACTGGCAGAAACGTGTTATGTTTTGGGATCAGCATCTGTTTCATTATCGACCAGTTATTAAATTTTGGGTTTTATAGTGTTTTTATATTATTATTATTATTACATTTCTGGTCATTGCTAAAAATTAAACTCTAACAAGCCTCTTTGCAGGAAGCTGTGGAGTACTGTAAATACATTTTCCCCAAAACCTTCACTCCCCATAAATAGAGAAAGTTAAAATAAAAAAAGAGCTTTTCAGACCTAGGCTGTTTTTGCACCTGGGTGAAAACATTTTATTTTTTGCTGTAAAAATCTGCTCTTTTGAATCCATGTGTATGTAGTTTCTGCAGCCATCCTCAAGACATTTCACTCAGTGAACTGCAGTTTTTAGCACGTTCACCTGCACTTCATAGTTTAAGCTTTGAAGCTTTGAAGTTGCTGCTCGCTCTTTCCACCAGTTAATTTTGTTTTTCTAAAGATTGTAAATAATGGAATGCAACTCTCCTACAAAAGCTGTCACCGTGTGTGTGAGGTTGTTTTTTCTATTTTTTTTGCCACTCTATTCTAATATAACACGCTTCTGAGAAATGTGCTCTTTTTCCACACTCATTAATTCAAAAGCAGGCTAAATGCATGCACCTCTGAAGTCTCATAATTTCTTTGTAGCCTTGCAGAGTGAAAGAAGAGTGAGAGGATCATCTTAGCAGCAGTCTGACACTTTTTTACAGAGATAAAGGGAAAAAAAGGGAGACTTGAGAGGCATCAACTCATGTTTCTCTTCCTCAAACAAGTTCCTAAAGCTTACCTAAGTTTCAGAATAAGGGCACAAAGATTCTCCAAGTGATTGTCAATTCAAGGCCCACACTATGCAGCCTGATGGTGACAGGTTTACTGTTCTCCATCCAGTCCTAAACCTCCAAACATCCAGGCCTTGCTCTGGAAATGACTCTTTGCTCCTGTCGGCTTGATTTGTAGATACAGATGTGTTGCCACTGAGTGAGCTCTCATGCTTTCAATCCCCCTCGCCTGCTGTTTTTCATGTGCCTCATTTCTCTTACGACGCACAACTAAAACTCAAACAAGCAGATTTCACAATGGCACAGTTCTTATTCCAGGTGTAACGTTAAAGTCAGACACCCTAAAGGCTTTAGTAGAAGGGATGCTGCAGTGTGAAGTTTATTTTGGTGACCAGGTTATGGGACAGACAGCAGAAAGTCTTAATAAGGGTCCTGCAGAAGATGCAGGGGATGGAAAACCAGTTTCTAATATAAACTATACAACAAGTGCACACATCCATAAAACCTGGGAACCCTAAAGGTAAGTGTTGACTCTTTTAAAATAACAAATCTACAGGAAAGTGCAGTACAGCCCTTGGTGTCAAAAAGGCAAAGAAATCAGAGGTGAACTTTCGCCCAATATACCCATTAGCAGACACCGAGGGGAGCCTGGAGGTCGCACGGAGGGCTCTACTCTAAATGTGAAGAGGAGGAAAAACAGAGACCTTGTGAAACTCAAGATGAAAAAAGATTTTTGCCCCCATAAGACACAAAGTTATCCATGATGCATCACCGTCTGAAGATTTTATAGCAAGGTGTCCTGCCCTGTTTGAAGTCTGTGAGGTGAGGGTTATCTTGTGCTAGATTTTCATTTTGTTTGATGAAGGATCTTGATGACACTCATAGATTAATATGAACGGATATTGGTCCTCAGTGTTTTGTCTTTCCTCTTTGAACTTTTCTGCTTACTTATGACCTGTTTCTTGATTAATGTGCTGCCTACAAGAGAATCACCACCATTTCACTTCAGGCCAAATTTCTGCAGCTGTATCTGTGCTCTGACAACCTGATGAGGTTGACACATAAGAGGGGAGGATATTGTGCAGTTTGTTGGTTTAAGTTCTCTGACCAATTTTAATGGGAAAACAAAAGAACAAAAAAAAATCCTGAATGAGTTTAAATTCCAACTGAAAAGTCAAAAACCCACACTTCCTGTATCTGACTTTAAAAGATGTAATAAACAAATACATTTATTCAAACAGGTGAGATTTGAAACAGTCATTCCATGGAGGTAAAATTGGGAAAATATCATAGAGCCATGAATATAATGCAGATCTTAAAGGGGATTTATGACTCGAGATTTGTCAAGTTTGGGAAAATACCAAGATCAGAACTTTGGACTTATTTAAGGAACAGAAACGAAAACAAGAAACTTTTCAACTTTTAATGTTCTGGAGCAGAATCGCAACATTAAAAGTGACGGTAATCAGTATTTTTTTCTCATTCTTGAAATATCCACCATGTTGACCATGAAGCCCAAAAACATTCACTTCCTGTGTCATTCCCCTATGCACATGAGCAGTGATCAGGAAATAAAGTATGCAGTCTCCTGTACTCAGCATAATAATTTAGTGAGGTTAACATAATGTAACTAATCTGGGCATAACATTACAGTTACTAAATGATTTAGCACATATATTACACAGGCTCAGTGAATTGTTGTGGGAAATAACAGCCCATTTGAAAGTGTTAATGTTACACCTGCCATTTAAAAGTCCTATGGCTGACAAGGAATGTTATTAACCAGTTCAAGAACGTAAATTTTGGGGTGGAACCCAAAAACCAAAACGTTACAACACTTTTTCTTTTCAGAGAAAACCGATAAAGGAAAAAAAACTGTCAAGTATTGTCATTTATGTTGAGTTCACATGTTTTAATACACTTTTGTCTTTTGTTTTTCTGACCTTGCTTTAATTTGTAGGAACATTTCCCTACTTATTTAAAAAAAAAAAAAAAAAAAAAACTTCACTTTTGGCCCTGATGTGATTTTTTCACCTTTATGATTAGGGGTGTCTCGATACATCTTTCTCACTTCCGAGAAAATACCAATCTTGCAGCCTTAAGTATTGGCTTATACTGATATTAATCTGATACTATATTAGCACGAATAGTGTGATGTTCAGCTCTATTTGTTGGTCTTCAAGGCTTGGGTAGGCCTTGGAGGAATGTTTAAAGTTTAAACATATTAAACTTTCCCAATTCTGTGCCACCACTGAAAGCTTGTGCATAAAAAGTTTTGCACTCAGCTGCAACATCTTATGCAGACTTTAATGAAAAATACAGCCACACAGCTGACATCACTTCTGCTCTTGCTACTTTGTTAGCACCTTAGCACTGCACTGTTGTTGTGATTAGGTCGACTCTACATGCTGGATCTGATAGAAGTGCTGGAGATCAATCTAGAATTGACTTCTCGTATCGGAGCGCTTATACTGAAGGTTTTAGATGCAGGCATATATTACGATATTGTTTTAGTTTCTTTTTTTTTTTACACCATTTCCCCTTTGTCCTGTGTCTGTTTGTTTTGTTGAGTGAGTTTCTGGAAGTCTGAAACATGTACCCAACTTATTCATTGAAAGTTCTTGTTGTTACCCACTTGCCTCATGTTTTTTTTGCTGTGATTTTGTTGATTTTTTTTTTCTTTCCACCAGTACTTCACAGTAATTTTCTTTTCAAATCTTGCCTTTTTATCACTCTAATACACAGCTTTTTTTTTTGTTTGAAAACTTATGAGTCCTGCTCCTGAGTCCTTGATTTGGTTTGTGTCAAGCTGGGTTGATTTGTGACATCAAATCATGCAGAGTAACATAAAGAGAGAGCCCAGCTATCATCCTCAAGTGGAAAAATAATGATACTCTTTAACAGCTTCAGATTAGTTCATTTTATTCAAATGCTAACAACAGACAACAAATAAGCATCTTTTTCTGTGTTGTGAACACAATAAATCTCAAAACTGAAAACACCAGGTGGCAAGCCTCTAAAAGAGTAATCAATTCAAATTACAGAATTGTGTGTCCAGTGCATGTTAGAAAACTAAGAGCACACCTTTTCTTTGTTTACAGGAGTTTTCCATCCCCGGGTTTAGAAAAAAAAAATATGATTTGTTTTTTGTTCCTTTGGCAAAATGGGGACAAAGAAAATGGATAGAAGACAATCCAGCTGAATTGGTGATGGTTTAGAGTGAGACTGAACAGCAGGTCACCCTCCATTGTTGACTGACTCCTTTAAACCTGAGCCTCAAAGGGGAAATATTTGATGGCAACCAATATACTTTTACTTCAGCCATGTCACTCTTGGGACAAAGTGTATGAATGTTTATCATGTTTATCATGTTATAGCGTGATTGCTCATATACCTGTTCTCTTTTCACTCTTGGGTATACTTTCTGGTTTTGACTGATTCCTGAACATAAATATTTGAGCACTGTTGAAATTTATAACATTCATTGCACTGTAGAACAAATGTTCGGTTAAGAGCAAACAATAACTGTTTTCCAAAATCAATCCTTATCCTCTGGTGAAAATGAGTTTAAAGTAAAGATGTGAGCCCGACAGTTTCAGTTAAATTAAGGTTCATTTTGGATCAAAGTGTAACAATTGGAAACCTTATAGCAGAAACAATATCCTTTAATAAACAGCTACTCTTTAAACTTCACACTACATTTGTTTCTGTGTTTCTCTTGCAAACAGGCCCTTCCCTTGATGACCATTTAAAAGTGGAATAATCCACAACTTGGGAAAACTATTCCTCTAACACCAGGCCCTGACAAAACTGCCTTAAGTCTGCTTGATCAGAAAACTTCAAGGGACTTCAATTAATACTTGAGGGACCTTTCAGTCTTCTGTATCCAGATGGCTCTGAAGTCATTAACATCCCTGATACACACAAGCACTATTTACTCCTGTTACACCCCACCGCCCTAAGACGGCCCTATGAGGTTAACAACAGTTCACGTGATCCAGGAACACACAAAAACAAACAGAAAACACATTTTCTCGGGACTTACTAATATTAACACAAATGATTTAAGAAACTGACATAAATTAAAGGCAAAAACACTGCATCCGGGAAAACTATAATATTGATTCAAATGGTTCACAAAGCCTGACCTAACATAACCCTGTCAAGTAGCCTAAAAGCAGCAGGCTCCGTTTCCCAGTGTTCACCCACAGGAGACTCAGTACTAAAAATAAAATAAAACCTCACAGAGAAATCAAAAATCAATGCAGTACAACTCTGGATGGACTTATAAAAAGCAGCAATGATAGTGTGTTGGATACACCAAGGTTAACTCAGGTGCAGCAGTTTTTGACCCATTCACAGGTGAGTTTGAGGCTCTGCTGGAACGAGGATTCTGGGTCTGTTGTGACCATAGACTGTGCACTAAATGGATGTCCAGAGGTTACGGCTTAGTTGTGACCCAGCAGAGATAATGGGATGTGAAAAAAAGTGTTTATACATGGTATATTAAAATATTCATGTTTTATTTTTCAGATTTAACTATGTTGTGAAATGTTAGATGTCATTTTTAATTGCCTTAACAACAACATGCTTACATTCACGCAAATAAACCTTGGCGTATTTGTAATTGGCAGAGATAGAGAGGAAGAGAGATGCCTTTACAGTCACTGATTCACTGTTTCAATATCTATCACGAAAGATGAGAGTGAAGTGGAAATACTGAGTCATGCAAAAAGTTAACCTAAAAATATCCGTTATGAATAAAACTGAGATTACAAACCTTTCAGTTTTTGGTGATTGATAGTCCTTATTAGTCATGGACAAACCTGATCAACCTCTTGGTTTCAAACCCGTTTTCTGCTCGCCATTTTCAAAATAAACTACACATTTGCTCACTGTGCAATCTTGTGTGTTCTTGTGCATAGTTGGCTCCACTCCCATTGGCCAATTTGAATGGTTGACACCTACATAGAGCTAAGAGTAGACAAACATATGTTTTATTAATTGATGGACAAGTGCTGTCCTCCAATTGAACCACTGGAATGGTTTTGAAAATTGGTCAATCAAGCTGAAAATTAGTGTCAAAGTATACTGGGAGATGTGGCTCCCATTTTTATGATGGTGAAAAAAAGGTCCTGATCAAAAAACAATACAGGAAAGACAAAATATCTGTTGTTGTTTTTCAAAAGCAGGAAGTTTTTTGTCCTATTTTGCTGCTGAGTTGGTGAATCTTGGTTGAAGAGGGTTGAAAACGGAACCTGGAGAATCTGTGGAGTCGCTGCTTTCAGGGACACACTTTTTCTCTGTTTCCTGTGTGCTTCTAATCCTGTGTTTTGCTACCTGCTGTTTTGATTGCTGGGTGATCTTGGACTCCGTTTGGTGGTCATAATAAATGGTTCACATGAGCTTTTAGTTTAGTTTCCCAGATTTCTGTTAGTCTTGCAAGTGTTGTATCAATGCGTGGCTGCCCTCAATATGTGGCATCAGGGAAGAAGAGGTTAATGTGTTGGAAAGCAAAGAACTTGCTACTCCCCAAAAAAGGGCTAGTGACACCTTGAGGTAAATATGGATTGCCGGTAAAGTTTCCAGGAGCTACAGAAGAGAAAATTAAAACATCTACAGACACAGAACTATATCTACAAATCTCTCTCATGGACTCATACAACCCAACCATCAGTCATCTTAGTGATGTGTGGGCAAAGCATGCATGTGCAGTCAATCGGTCTGTCGTTATCACCCTTTGAATCTGTGTAGGCATAAGACAACTCTTTGATTGATTTGCTTTCCAGGACCTTACTGTGTAGGCTGACTGTGTCCTTAGATCAACTCTGCACTTTTTGACTGGTAGAAACTTGCTACTCTCAATGTTAAAGGATCACTCTGATGCACTTGTTACTACTATGAGAAATAACTCCATTCTTCCATAGAGGGATGCACTTAAAGTGAACTATATGTATGGTGGTCCTGAAGTGCAAATCACAACAGCAAATAAGAAAACACAAAACTCAAAAAGCTAAAATCAAAACAACATTGCTCACATGAATAATTTTGATAAGATGATTGCTTCATTATACAGTCAAGACAGATGGCTGTCTAACATGAGTCTGGTTCCGTCCGAGGTTTCTGCCCATTAAAGGGAAGTTTTTCCTTGCCACTGAAACTTGCTAAAAGCTGCAGCAAAGTGCTGTACTCATGGTGGGTCAAGATGAGATACGATTCCTTATCCTGTCTTGATGTTGGGTTTCTGTTAATAAAATAAAAAAATAAAATACTTTTACATTAACAGGTATCAACCTGCTAATGTTTTGTAAAGTGTCTTGAGATGTCATTTTTTTATGATTTGGTGCTATATAAAGATTGACTGATTGATTGATTGATCATACTGTCTTTGCTTTACAACATATGTATATACTTAGTTTGTAACAACTATTTTTATTGTTTCTTCAATGTTATAATACACTGTACATTTTTCTTCTCTACTTTCTCTCACTTTGTAAATTATTTTATCATTTCAAAAACCTCCTGTGGACAAGTGTTGCGAATTAGCACGTGCTAGGATACTCAAACAATACATCTGGTTTGTCTAATGTTATTGCGATGTCCACATCAAAGAAACAATAAAATAAATCAGAAAACACAGGAGGAAAGGAACAGATGCGATGTATGACCCTGATTAAAACCTTGGAGGTTTTTGTTCAAGCTTTTCTCCACAATTTCAGGCAAATCATCGCACCTGTTCCTTTCTTTCTGTTTGTCAGACGGTACTGTCCTTAAGGTTCAAAAGCCCAACTGGTCCAATCAGCGACATTTTTATGCCACCGGAGAGTACCTACCTTTTCCGGTTTGGTTAATGTTGTTGTGTTTTCTGATTTGCCATTGTGATTTGCACTTCAGGGCCACCATACACCTATGGGCCGTTTATACACTGTTACTTGCCCTGCTTAATATGAGTAGACCAACATGGTTTCAAACCTTATCACAATATCATTTACGTTTCTAAATTTGTAAACATTCGTATTCATCTTTTGTTTGGCTGCTGCTCTGCTGCCTCCTTCTTTGTCTTTGCACCCTCCTCGCCGCTCCTCTTTGTCTGCCACCAACATTTTGCTGCGTCTAACTTTGCCTCTATCTCATTACAACTCTTCCTCCTGCCTTTCTGCCTGAGAGCCATCTTCCTCTCTCTTCAGACAGAAAGCCAATTGAGGCCGTCTGAACAAACAAGAGTTGTCTCTGATCATTTAAACAGCAATAAATAACACTGAGTGAGGAGAGAAACGATGTGTGGACCCAACTGCTCGATGCACAGCCACACTGAAGATTACACACTTATAAGTATAAACATGCACGCTCTCATTAGTGGATCCCTTTGGTAATTTGTCTGATCGTGTGTTAAAGGAAGATAAGGATAGAAGCAGGGACACGGCCTGCCAGTGATGCATCAGTTTGCCTTGCACTGGCGCCCGGGCTATCGGAGCAGAACAAACTGTTTGCTAATTTGTCCTTTGCAGCTTCACTTCCTAATGCCAGTAGAGCTCAAGTAGAAACTGTTTTTGTGTGTGCTCATGAAACTAAAACTAACAGCAACAGAAAAGAATCATGATGAAGTAATCTTGAATTGATGCTTTGTTATGATATTTCTGAGACTGCTTAGTAGTCAAAAACTATCAAAACTAATATGACAATACAGGGAACGCAGAAACGAACACAGTCATAAAATCTATATCACAAATCAGTGAACAAAGAAAAGAGTGTGTATTGTGGTGCCAGAGGATTAAAGAGGGGGTGTTCTGTTTTCCCATATCATAAACAGGGATATAAAATAATATTGCTGGATGTTCAGACTTAACATGCAGATTTTCAAATCTCTACATTGACAAATGGTGGTATGGAAGGACATTTTGCAGCATGCGTTTTGGCCCCCCAAGAGGAAACTCAAGCACATGTTTTGACTCCCAGGAAGGCAGTTTATTATGTTGTAACTAGCCAAAGGGACACTGTGTGGTTCGCCAACCGAAGGGGCACTTTAGTATGTGTTTTGGCCCCTGAAAGTCACTCAAGCGTATTTTGGCCTTGAGGGGGCACTTTGGCACATGTTTTGGTGCCCAAGAGGCCACCTCAGACTGCATTTTGGTCCCTGAAGGGCACTCAAGCACGTTTTGCACACAGCACACACTGTGAGGGGGGTGAATTTTTTTCTAACTCAGCCGTTTGGAAGATATTATGATCGAGAGCTTGCCCAATCAGAGCCACAGCTCAGATCACGTGACTGACAGGCGCCCAATAGCTGTGAGTTTGGGCACTCATCACTTGTCCCAATTCCAATATGGCCGCGCCCACCGTTTTGCTTCAAAACGGGACTACGGCAGCAGACGGGTGACATCACTGAGACTACGTCCACATTTCATAGAGTCTATGCTCCTAACTGGTTCATGACACGTTAAAGGTAAGGGCCTCAAGCACCAAGGTCTACTCATAACCCCGCCCCTGACAGGCCTCCAGAGGAACGGTCAACCACAGGGAAGGGCGTTTAATGGAGAGTCTTAAGGAGACAGCAGCTTAAGTAAGCAGTTTCACGAAGAGGAGGTTTTCTTAAAGTAAACCATGTGAAGCTACCAAAGAGTTACGAGAGGGACAGTAAAAAGACAGAAAGGAAGCACAGTGCCTCCTTTTTAAAGACACAGGAAAGGACATGTTTTTTGTTCTGTCAGCCCCGGCATCGACACCTTGGTTTTTCGAAGCCAAGTAGCACAAAAGAAAATGAGCTCCCTTCTTCTTCTCTCTCTGTCTCTTCGTTTTTTTCTCTTGTTTTCTCTTCTCTGTCGTTCTCCAATTGTCTGTTTGTGTGCCTATCTGACTTACTTGGTGTTTTTCCCCATGATAAATATTTATCCAGGGATGAATCACTGGCAGTTCTATGTGTGGAGTAAAACATACCCCACACACACAGACACACACACACACACACA